>JALMGJ010000003.1:92780854-92965854 GCA_023362775.1 Charina bottae | reverse complement strand
ATACGTACGTACGTACGTACGTACGTACTGGTTTAGGTCAGTGTTTCTCAACCTTGGCAACTTTAAGATGTGTGGACTTCAACTCCCAGAATTCCCCAGCCAGCATGATCTAGATCATAGCTTTCCAAACTGTGTGTCGTGACACAGTATTGTGTCGCCTGCGGGGCCCAGGTGTGTTGCGCAAAAACCCGGAAGTGCTGATGGCGTGCTGCCACTGCCACGCACAGTAGTGTGTGCAGCGGCGGGCCATCAGCACTTCAGGGATTTCGTGTGGCACACCAGGATGCCACTGCTGCTGCTGTTGCCACCGCTGCCAAGGCTTGTGAAAACCTGAAAGCACCACAGTGGTGGTGGTGTGCAAAAACCCAAAAGTGCCGCGGTGGAGGTACATGAAAACCCGGAAGTGCCACCGTCCCCGCCGTGGCGCTTCCGGGTTTTTGCGCACCGCTGTTGGTGTGTCGCCAACGTGAAAAGTTTGGAAAGCCCTGATCTAGATCAAGGAGCACTGAAATTAAATCTAGACAAGATACAGGTGCTATTGGATGATCAAGGTACTAGAAACTTAGTCCCATGAAGAAATATGTTTAGCCTTGAGAAAATACAGTGAAGGGTAGATATGACAATAATCTGAATATCCAAAACAATGTTATTTAGAAGCTCAAGCCCCGTTCTCTTTCATTCCAGAGCACAAGGCACAGAATAATAAGTTTTGGAATCCCAGAAGGCAGATTCCAACTGAATATTAGAAAAAACCTGTGGACACCAAGACCAGTTTTAATGATGGAACCAATTACCAGGAAAGATGATGGGCTCCTCTTCTTTGGATGCACTCAAAAAGAGGCTAAACAGCCACCTGTCTGGAATACTTTAATTTGGATACATGCACTGAGCAGAGGGTTGGACTTGACAGCATAAGTTTTTCAAACTTGGCAACCTTAAGATGTGTGGACTTCTGGGAGTTGAAGTCCACACATCTCAAAGTTGCCAAGTTTGAAAAACACTGGCATAAATGGACCCTTTCACCTCTAAAGGACTGCTTCTCCTGCTGTGAACCTACCTAGTTAGTTGAATCAGCAGGTGAAGCCCTTTTGAAGATGCTCTAATGGGATATGGGAATAACCTTGAGGAACAGGAGGAACAGCCACAGCCAAGGCAATGCTCAGATAAGAGAAATCTGAGTCCAAAGCAGGATCTTCTGCTTCTCTAGAAAGAGAGTATTTGTTGGAATCATCAGGGGTCAACTCAGCATTGTCTCATAAGCATAAGGGGGATCCTTTCTAGTAAACACATCTCTATTGTGCTTGTGGGATGTCACATGGGTCACCTGATTTCCACTTCCTTCTTCTTCTTGAGTTTGGGGGATTAACAACCTCCATTACTCTTTGGGCACACCTGCAAGCAGGAGGTGCTGCAAAATGCAGCTCTTGTTCTTTACATCTTGCTTGCACGCAGATCTACTATGAATCTACTTGTATCCAGTTTTACTGAATAAATGTAAGCTATCTCTATTTTTCTTCATCTAACTAATGTGCGAAGACTGAATTTATTTCTGAATGTAATTAAGCTTAATGTGCAAGTCCCCTTTGGTTCATGCTTCTACTTTACAAGATTGTTGTTAGCTGCTTGGAGTTCTTTTTGGAATGGAAATTTTCTCAAATTCCATTCCTGCTTTGGACTCAGGTTTCTCTTATCTGACAATTGCCTTGGCTGCGGCTGTTCCTTCTCTTCCTCAAGGTTATTCTCACAGCCCATTACACGCCCACACTCCAGAAACTTAGCTATCTGGTTCACAGGAGAGGACATTCTTCTCTGTGGTTCCCAGATGGTGGAACACTCTCTCCAGGGAGAAGTGTCTGGCCTGTACCCTCCTAATATTTAGGGTAATGGCAACAATGCATCTTTTCATCAAGCTCTGAAGTATTAATTGATTTTAAAGGTACTGATTTTAATTCTGATTTTTTAATTGCATTTCTTTTACTCTCATGTTTGTATTTTTGTCTTATTCTTGTAAACAGCCTTGAGTGCTTATTTAAGAAGCAGCTACCGCAATAAATTCCATAATAAAATAAAAACATAATGTTTATAATACATAAAATACTTATTAGTTGTATTTTTTGTATTATTGTATTTTGTAATTTTGTATAATTGTATTTTTTAAAATTATTGTATTGTTTTTAACTTTGATTGTTGTAACCCGCCCAGAGTCCCTTGTATGGGAGATGGGCGGGGAATAAATTGAATAAATAATAATAATAATAATTAGTAATTGTGTTTGTTATGTATGTCTGCCTGTGTGCATTTCATTTCAAAGGCAAATCTGAAACCATTGCAAACTTTATCTCTAGCATGAAACTTACATTTTAATTTGGCTGAGCTGTTCACAAGAGCAGCAGATCTGGCAAAGAGCTTGACTGGGATAGTTGCTTTGACACGCCGTACTAAGGGGATGGTGACTCGTGGCCGCTTCACAGGAACCATCCTGGGTATGGGTGAGACTCTTCCACGAAACTCAAAGAGTCTGTAATAGTAGCAGAAGAAATGCTTTGCTGTAGTAATCCCAGCCAGATACATTAGCAAATATTTCTGATGAAGAGATGAAAACCACTGATCCCCTCTAGAGGGAGCTAGCATTTCATCCATTGCTGCCATCCATTCTTGCCATCAGAGATTATAGTTGATCATTAAAGTTCTGGGGAGACACGTTGTTCAGCCATTATCCTGCAAGTTAATGCTGACAAACTCTCTGAGAACTTATTTAATAGGTTGCTGTAACAGCAAGATTGTTACTTTTAATTCATTGAAAAAAACACTTTAATGTCTCATAACTGAGAATTACTTAAGCAGATCCCAAGCCAAGCCAAGGATAGATTGTCCAAGGCAATTCTTTTGCTGTCCTGTCCTAGCACCTTTTCTTTTTCTCACTTGGTGCCTACTCATACTTTAAAACAGGCCACACAACTTTTTCCTAAGATGCAGCCATCAATGTTTATACTAAATTACAAGCAGGCAAAGAAAAACAATTGCTTAACCCTGCTTCCTAATCTATTGCATCTGGATCCTTCTCAGCACTAATAACCGTGGTCTTTTAACCGGGCTAAAGAGGTCGAGGTGACAAGAAGTGAAAGACCTATTGGAAAAAATGTCAGACTTTGGTAGAGAACAAACACCTGAACATAGACTGTAATAAAAACATATAGATCTGGACAGTGAAGCTGAACTTTAAATGCACCGAGTGCTCTTCTCAGATTCAACAGAGATTGATTCAGTAATCTCAGGGGAATCATGTAGTTCCACCTTTATGCTCCATCTGCTATTAGTTCAGAAGATTGCTTTTCATTCATTTAAAAAAAAATACCCTTAGTTGGATTTTAAGAAGTTAAAAAAAAGTGCTTCCTATGTAGCTCATGGCTGCTGAACTGGCCCATAGACCCCTTTCTTACTGCTACCAACTAGGCCCTTCTATCTTCTGATTTTTTTTAAAAAAATGTTAATCTTTTGGAGGCAAACTGTAGCTTACAAACACTCAGACATCTTTATTATTTTTCTAAGAAATTGAAAGGAAGAAACAAGATAGTCACACTGTTTACTCAGCTGAACTCAGTTCTTTAGACCAGGGTTCCTCAACCTCAGCCATTTTAAGATGTGTGGACTTCAACTCCCAGAATACTCCAGCCAGCATTGCTGGCTGGAGTATTCTGGGAGTTGAAGTCCACACATCTTAAAATGGCTGAGGTTGAGGAACCCTGCTTTAGATAACAAGAGAATGGTCCGTATTGCTGCCTGCAAAGGGTGATGCAAAAGACCCCAATGGCCACTGAGCATGCTCGGTGCTCATAGAATGGGACTATCGAGGGGCAGTGGTAAAATGGCGAGGCTGCCATATCTGGGCTGCAAAAAGATGTACCCCCCCAGTCATAGCAAACAGTAGGGTTTTTTTTGTAACACTTCCGGGGTTTTGCAGACCCAATAATACTACTCATGGAATCCTCTGGCAGGTAGCATGGCTGGCTGGAGCCCAGCGGAGGAACACTCCTGCAGCATTTGTTACAGGCAGGCTGTTCTTGTGAAATGCAAAAAAATCAGTGGAAAATAAATGAAGGACTCAAGGATTCCCCATGCACATCCCACAGAATGTCAGTTTTGCAGATGAGCAATCTCCTTAACAGAAAAAAGTGTAAGATATTTCTTTAGTACTGTAGCTGTACATACAGTAATTCAGAAATTCAGGCCACGTCACTTTATCATTCCATTTTCATGTTTAGGAAAGGCACACATGTGGAACATCTGTCTGGTAATTTGTTAGAGGAATGGAATCCTTACCATGAAAACACACACACAGCCATCCTATTTCTGTCACAGATCTAAACCAATTGCTGGTAAAGTTTATCACAAGCATGCTGTTATTTTTTTTAAAACCCAAGCTGAAAAAATTGTGAAGACAATTTCTGCCCTGGCACAGAAATGATCACTCCAAAATTATATGTGTGTTATGTTCCATTAATTAAACTTTCTCTAACAAGAAGTTAAATTAGTGGAACATACTGTAACACACAAATCCTTGACTCCTTCATTTATTTTCCACTGGCTTTTTGCATTTCACAAGAATCACCTGCCCTTGGCTACATTTTTAACATTGTTTAACTTAATTTTATTTTGACAAAATTGTACAACATTGCATTTGCAATTAGTATTTTAACATTTATATCAGAGCCCCAAATTTATTAACAAGATTAAGGGTATCATCCTGTAATGGGACTGTGAGTAAACCGTATTAAACTAACTGGAACTTCTGCACAGGACTATTTTAAGCTTTATTTCTGCCATTTTTAAAAATCTTTACATCCATAGAGCAAGATCAATATCTTTAGAAAAGTGAAACAGCTGTTAAAATAAAACCATGGTAGGGTAGAAAATACAAGCAATCCAAATTTGCTTTGCACAAGCATTATGAAAGTGTTCCCCTGTTCATTATGTTCACTCTATTTAAAATAAAAGTAAAGAGCCAATCAATGTGACAGCACAGATCTTCTCTTATTTGCTCACCTGTCATAGAAGTCATCTCTGTAGTAATCATAGTCAAAATCATAGCCACTGCTTTCAAAAATAAAACAAAAGAGAACGGTATTAATATTATGCTTTCCACCAATTACTTTTTTTTGTAGTAACTTTTGTGAAATAGCAGAATTCAGTCTCATAGATCTGGGAGGAAACCAAGCGTTCTGGATATATAAGTTTCTGATTCAGAGAAGCAAAACTATGAGGCTTCCGGTGGGAACATGGCCGACTGAACAGCTCTGCTCACGAGTACTGTGGGCAGACCTGACAGTGTGGGTTCTTTTGGGGGTGCAGGCAGGCTTTTCCTGGTGCCCTAGAGCGTTTTCACGGACAGAAAACGCTCAGAATCACCCCATTTGTACTTCAGAACGTCGCCTGAGGATCGCCAGCAGTGTTGGCGCTAATATGGTAAGAGGAGACGGGAGTCGGGGATGCCATCATTTTTCCAGACCACGCTGCAGCCCTAAAGGGACAATAGGTCGAGTCTTTCCCATTTCTAAATCACCTAATGTATATATCTTAAAAATCTTAAAAATATTTAAGATTTTTTACCCTAAGAGAGGCTTTCTACAGCAAGAAGAAACAATCTCTCTTGGTGCTCATCATTATTTTTTGGATTAACCTTAAAACTTTCTTGTAACTACTGGCTTATTTCCCATTTAAATTTTAAGGAGGACTGAGAATAAATAATCATCTCCTCGTTACTATTTTTGTAATTAATTTGAAGGACTTGACATTTGCCTACATGTTGATTTTGCTGTTTTGAGATTTCAGTTTTTTCTATCCACTTTCTTTGGGTTGCCTTTTACTAACCCACTAGCTTCTATTTGTGTTAACTAAGTATTCAGGGGACACCTTAATTTTCTGCCTGAAATATGGATGACCTTAAAGCAGAGCTTTCCAAACTGTGTGTCGCGACACAAAAGTGTGTCGCCACACACAGCGTGGTGTGTCGCCACACCACCCGGAAGCGGTGGCGCGCGTGTGCACGGCGGCCACCATGCACGCGCGTGCTGCCGCACGCCCCCGCGCCGCCGCTGCCGCTGGTGTGTCGCCAGCGGCAGCACTTTGGAAAGCCCTGCCTTAAAGAAATACCCTCAGAGTTTCGCTCCGAGCTTCGTTGTGACTTTAAACAGCTTCTCCATGATACTTGCCAAACTATTATGCAAGATATTCAGGATATTGTACAAAATATAAATATAGTTTTAAAATGTGTCAACGAGATTAGAGGCTTCGAGGAAATGCCAGGAGACGGATATACTTTGGTGTGGAAGGAGTTAAGACAGTTCGACTTGCAAGATATTGTTGGTCTTGTCTTTCTGAAAGACTGTTTTGAGAACGAAGCAGTCCCTTTTTGTGGGAGGTTTCCAGCTGAGGAATTTGACTTTGTAAGGAGGGCGGTTGGACTGTTTGATTTCTACGTAAAAATTGCCTTATGTGTAATATGGAGACATGTAAATGTTCTGGTTTACTTTGAGGTGGGATAAGAAATGAAGAATATGTATGTGGATTGATATTAAGGCTTGTATGATTCTATTTTTCTTTAATGATTTGGATTAATAAGTATTCTATTGTTTTTAAAGTTTGTTTGATCTTTTAAGATTTATAAGATACAATAATTAGAGTTTGGTTATAGGTTTAATAAGGTTAAGATTGTTATAGTATTATTAAGTATAAAAGTATTAAGTACAAAATTTAAATATAATTTGATTTTTATTACAGTGGCTAGTAATATATAGAATAGTGGTAGGAAGGAAATATTAAATAAGTGGGTTTTTTTTTGAGGGGGAAGTGGATTTAGAGGTTTATATATTTATTTTTTTATATATATAAGGGGAAAGAACAATTGTTTTTAGTTTTATAATGTGTTAATGGATTGACTTATAGAAATAATGTGATTTTGGTTAGATGTAGAGTAAGGGATTAATTATGGAAATTGCTGTATATTCTTGTTGAAAGTTGGAAGTCATCTTGATATGTAATCTTTCAAAAATATTTTCTTTTTCTGTTTTATCACTTTTTTTCTTTTTCTTTTTGTATGTAGCTTGAATCATGTCAACTGGATTTCTATTTTCTCAGTGGAAACGTTTCGCTCCTTATCCAAGGAGCTTCTTCAGTCTGAGCAAAGTTGGTAAGGGAATCCTAAATATGTTTCTAGGTAGCTGTGTGACCTTACACCTGGGGCTAGGTCATGATTATATTGAGATGTTATAGAGACTTATATTATTATATTATATTATTATATTATTATAGAGAATTATATTGAGATGTTATTGAGACTCAGAGTAAACGAAAGAACCTGGTCATTCCCTACATGGCTGGCGTGTCTGAAAAGATAAAACGGATATTTGGCAAACACCACATACCTGTATATTTCAAACCCACCAACACACTGAGACAGAGGCTTGTACACCCCAAAGATCAAACTCCAAAACACAAGAAAAGCAATGTAGTTTATGGAATCCAGTGCAGTGAGGAGTGCTCTGAACTCTACATTGGAGAAACCAAACAACTTTTGTACAGGAGGATGGCCCAACACAGGAGAAGTAACACCACAGGACCAGAGTCAGCAGTTTATCTTCATCTAAAGGAAAAAGGACACTCATTTGAGGACATTAATGTTCACATTTTAGACAGAGAAGATAGGTGGTTTGAGAGAGGGGTCAAGGAATCCATTTATGCCAACTTGGAAAATCCTTCCTTGAATAGAGGTGGGGGCCTCAGGCACAATCTTTCCCCCATCTTCCTCCCTGCTTTGTCTTCTGTGCCTAGGAATATTAAGACCATTTCACAAGCTCAACAGCAGCATGGTGATCTTAACGATCCTCCTTTAGATGATAAAAGGACTTAAAATAACATCTCAATATAACCATGACCTAGCCCCAGGTGTAAGGTCACACAGCTACCTAGAAACATATTTAGGATTCCCTTACCAACTTTGCTCAGACTGAAGAAGCTCCTTGGATAAGGACCAAAACGTTTCCACTGAGAAAATAGAAATCCAGTTGACATGATTCAAGCTACAGACAATTCCACCTGGATGACTGAGAACCTTTATAGACATATTTTCTTTTTGTAGTTTTTTTGTTTTTTTTCTAGTTTTTATCTTTGCTTAAACTCAATAAAATTCTTATTTAAAAAAAAGAGAAGCAAAACTATGTCATCATAGAGAACTCAAATTTACCATTGTACATGTTTCAGGACACAACATGGCATTTGGCAGCATCTGCAGGAAATAATGTAATCAAAACCAAACAACCAGAACTCTGGATTTTCATTATGACATAGCTTCTTATTGATGTTACAATGATATGCAGCATCTCAACTAGCAAGAGTTGACCTGGCTCACAAATAATACAAAACATTAATACAATCTGCATATATTTGATGCCGTGTGATAGGTGAACCAAGCTAATAATGCTTATTCACAATCCATGGATTTATGTGTGAACTTAATTACTGTGTGTTAGGTTACTAAATGATAAATGGGTAGCAGCTGGGAATTCTGAACTATCCAAAAAATGGTTGATCAGGACATGTTGTGTGTTTTTGTATTTTAGCAACAGCACCTGTCAAGGATTGGTTCAGATGCTATAACTACTGTGACAGTGCCAGTGGTTGACTTAATAACCCACCATTTCTTTTTCTCTTCCAAGAGGGATATTTTATACACAGTAATGAAAGTATAATATTGCAACCCTTCCTAGAAGAAAACCTCCAGCAGAAATCCAGCTGGCAAATCATAGAAATTGAAAGCTTTGACATTTCCTATTAAAAAGAAGTGTAGTTAGCAACACATTCATTGGAAAGGTCACCTTAAAAGTGAAAATTTTAATTTTGGCTTGACATCTTTGACTTCCTGGTGACACAAATGTGACATTTCCAGACAATAAAAACCCAAGAGAGACTTAAAGCTCAGTATTTCCACAAAAGCAAACACCCTGCAGTGGATGTTTCCAGAGAGTCTTCTGTATAAGACAGACGGCTGAATTTGGATAAAGGAGGACTCAGTTGGTGACTTTAGTGCACTGGGTTGACATGTTGTTAAATTATAATGTGGTTTGTTTGGTTTTGGCTTTGGATGTTGTGCAAATTCAGCCAACTGTTATTTCTTCTATAAAGCATAGGTAAACTATCCAGGGCTTAGTATGATGCATGAACCCAATCATTAGCTTGTAACCAGTGGGTGGTTGTGACAATAAAATAGGATAGTCCCACGCCTATATCCTGAGCTCCTCAGATGGAAGAAATAACAACATGTTATGGGTAGATAGACACAAATACCCTTAAATTCTATTTCAATCAATCTTAGCAGCAAATCTTCAGGATGCTGCAAATGGCTTGAGTCTTCATATGAAATTCTTACTTTCTTATACCACCTGTACATTTTTTTCAATCAAGAGCTTGAGGGCAGGACATTGACTTTATTCTGATTATATGGGAGGTCCTATTCTGCCATTTCTATTTGGCTTCAACAATAGCTACTTATATTTGCTTGGACAAGGAATAGTAAACTTATTGAACTGGTATCTAGGAAGCAGCCAAGTTTTCTTTTTGCTATATCCAGTTCAGTATTGACTGCACTGAATTGCTGTTGTTTTTCAAGATTTCAGACGGGGGATTTTTTCAGCCTATATTGAACTAGAGGCTGCCCTATGTTCCATGTTCTCTGTGGTCTCTGCACAGGCTGCTTATTCTCACTCCTATTTCTTGCTATTTTTTAATGGACTTCACACCCTAGAATGCCATAAAATGGGATTGCATATATTTTGAAGATCTGACTTTCTTTATTAATTTGTGCCAAACATGTGCAGCCTGTTTATATAAACGTACAATTTGCATAGCATATTTTCCCCTGAAGTAGCTCACTTCAAGCTGTGGTTGAATTATAAAGAAAGAAATATAAAGGAAAAAAATCATTTAGAATTGTTCTTGCAGTGCTGTTTTTTAATGTGCAAAGAGGTATCTCCCAGAGCCCCAAATGGGGACCTATTCAAACAAGCAATTTCCCTTTTGTAGACTGTTTTTTAAAAAAGAATAGTGCACAATTGTGCTTTTTATGTAGTAAATGTTAAGATCTCCCTTGGATTGAGCTCAGTTCCTGATGACTTCATAGACAACTATACACAAATGATTTGCCCCTGCCTTCTTCCAGGCAGCTGTTTTGACTTTTTGTCTAGCCTACAACCCTCCCATCCAAGTATTCACTAAGTTTGACCCTGCTTAGCTGTTCTGAAATCAACCACTTTTGGCTACATATTGTAAACTGGCATAAATTCTACTAATTTTATTCTAGATTCTAATCTAATCTAGCTAATAAAAATGGAAAATAATTCCTGAAAAAAACTGTTCAGTTGATACACAAAAGTTGCATCATGTTGGCTGTAATACACAACTTTTATTATATACATACCATATTTATTGATTATTGTGTACCCACATGCACACATATAATTATTGGTTGTGTTCACACAATATGCTTAGCCAGATCAGTTAAAGAGGTAGCAACTACATTTGCACAAAATGCTAATCTCTTACTGTTAACTTTGTGCAGATTTTTGTGTGTGTGTGATTTGGGGTCCTGTGTGAACCCAGCCTAGATAGTCCCCTTTTTTCGTTGGTCACTAATACACAAGTTCATGAATAAACCTAAACCAGAAAATTTAATAATGGCTTGTGAACAAGCCATGTTGGCTTGGTTGATTTAATTCAGTAACCCCAGCTTCAGCGTGTTACTGTGTTAAGACAGCTTCTGTATTATAAGAAGTCAAGGGAAGAATTTGGGCACATCTAAAAGCCCTGATCAAGCAAACCCCCTTCTCCTCCACTGGCCAAGCCCAAATGCATGGTCTTCACAGATAACATTATTGCAGCAGTGTTAAGTGCCAGCACCTGGATACCTCCTAAAGCTAATGCACTGTCAATAGTCATATAACGTGCAATGACCCATGAGTTCAATTCCCAGGAAGAGGTTTGAAACCTATAAAATAAGATCTGGCTACCAAGTGGTTAAGGCATCAGGCTAGAAACCAGGAGACTGTGAGTTCTAGTCCCGCCTGAGGCACAAAGCCAGCTGGGTGACCTTGGGCCAGTCACTCTCTCTCAGCCCTAGGAAGGAGGTAATGGGAAACCACTTCCAAAAGACCTTGCCAAGAAAACTGCAGGGACTGGTCCAGGCAGTCTCTGAGAATTGGACACAACTGAACGGATAAACACAACAACAACGAAGCAAGACTAGTCCCAAGAAGGATGAAAGTGGCCATATACTGCCTCCTGTTGGTCTATGTAACATTATTCAGATAGTATGTTTATCCATATTTTCAAGAAGATATTCTTGAAAAGGGATGGGACACCACCTCCCTCCCTCCCTAGTTGCTCATTTTAACTACTGGGAAAGATCAGGGTGGATTAGGGGCCTCACAGGTTGCTGCAGGTACTTAGGTCTAAAGGTGTTAGTGCCAGTCATGGGGTTAAGGAGACCAAAAGGTCTTTCCAGACAAGTCAGATGAGGTTTTATCATTGTTATAATAAAGACAATCACACCAAAAAATGTCCTGTATGGCATTTTCAGGGACTGCTACGCCATATTTGTTCATCTGTTCTTTTTCCTTGCTATTAGTTTATTTTAGGGCTTTGTGGAACTTTGAAGACAAACTTTAATTTAACATAGCTTCAAAGTTTTCCTTCCAAGTAAAGCTCCCCTTCCAAGTGGTGTTTCAGGGCGGTCATCTAGCTTCTTCCTGGATGCTCAAAAGGGCCTCTGCATGAATGTCACACAGGCCAGGGCAAAGTTCAAGGCAGCAAAATGAGGAACAATTCAATTTTGTTCATTACCTTGGATCAGATTATTTTAACAATCTGGACTGAGGTAATGTCTCAAGGCAGAGCAGAGCTACTTTACACAGGCCTAAGTTATCTACAGTGTATTTAACTCACTTCAAATAAATGGGCTGGATTCATGATTCCTATTTTTATAAAGCTTGAAAATAATACTTTTTATGTTAGTTCTGTCAAATTCCTGTAATGTTTTTCAATCAAAAAGAACAATTAGGAAATAAACATTTGGCCCTTTTAATGGTAGAGGAATGACAAATGTATCATTTATAGCAATTCTTTAATCTTTGATCTATGTAATGTACCCCCCGCCCCAAAAAAAACCCTGTCACTTCTTCATAGCCTTAAGAACAGAGCATAGAATTTAAGGCCACTTGCTCCCAAGGCCAAGCTATATGCTATGATTTCTATACCTATGGCAGACACTGATCAAGTCATAAATCAGATGTTTTCTCAATAAACATCCACTGTCAGCAAAGACATAAGAGGACAAATGCCATTATTCTGGTGGCCTCTGCTTTGCAAATGTCCATTATCTGAAATTAGTAATGGGTTTGTGATTGACTTTGATAACTAGGGAATAGCCTTACTTCTCTCCAGCTTTGTAAATGTAAATACTGCCGTGTAAACTTCTTTCTTCAGTGATGAAAGTAAGGAGGTATCTTAACTGGGATGAACATATCTGAGACTTTAATAGCTGTAACTAGTTCTTCCAAAAATAGATAATTCCAAAAGTATTCCTTGTTTTTTTTTTCCCCAGCAAGCTTGGCGAGCCCATGCTGCAATCTGACAGTAGTCTGTACAAGATGAAATCTAACTTGCTTTCCTGGGAGCTCTCCTACATGCCACCATTACATTAAAAAATACTACTTTTCTCTTAGTCCCTGTTTTGTTTAAACATCTCACCTAAGGAAGAGTTTTAGAACATTAAGAACATGCTCTAAAACCGGTGGCCTAATCAAAACTTTAACTCTGTGGATTTTTGACTGTCTGTTTATGGTCAACATGGTTATTAGTGTTTAATTACAAGTTCAAATTATCATATTTTGGAAATATTATGCAAAGACCTAATTCTGGGAAAGATGGAAGGAAAATGAAGAGGATGACCAGCAACAAGGTGAATTGACTCGTTTACAGCTGCAGTGGGTTAATCATTGGAAGACCTGAAAGGCCAGGTTGGAGGCAGAACATGCTGGAGGTCTATCTATGTGGTTGTTAAGAGTAGACATCAATTTGATGGCACATAGTCAGTCAGTTGGTCAGTCAGTCAGTTCTGGGTAAGTGTGGACTGAATTGTAGCAACTCTAAACTAACACATTGTAATTAAATCCCATGTTTAGGAGGATTACACCTTAATTGTACAGCGGATTGTCTTTGGAGGATGGGCTTCTCTTCAGTGGCAGGAGAAGAAACCCTGCCATTGAACGGGGGCTTTTCTTTTTCCTGCACTAATTGGCTTGGCTCACTTACATGACCACCCTGTTTTAATTATCTTTCTGAAGTGTACTTAGTTCCATCTGTTATGACTAGTAACTGGATTAGTTTTGGGAGCAGACATCCTTGCAGGTGTTCCTGAACTACAACTCCCAGCAGCCCCAGCCTTTTTAGCTAATGTTGAGAGATGCTGAGACAGGTGGTTCAGCAACATCTGCAGAGCTACAGGTCATTCACATCTGGGCTAGAGATTATTATTCCTATCCAAAAAAGTATTCCTTTCCAAAGCTAAGGTCCTCTTTTAGAAGCTGCCCCCCTATGGAGTCTATAAGCAGGAGGGTATCACTAAAGGAAAGAGGGGTGTAAGTGCTGAGATAACCACAAATAATTGCTGCTGTTTATTCTCTAATTCTTCTAATAGACGAATTGGATAAGAAAGAACCATTTTTTTCACCTGAACTCTGAATAAGATTCCTGGTTAACTGCTGGTCTCTCTGACGCTGATGCTTGGGGGGAGGGACCATCCCTTCTCTTGTTAACTACCATTTGACAGATGAGATGGGATAATGCTTGTTTCTCTTTTTTTGCTGACAGAGTTCCTCTTAGCTATATTCCTATAATTGCTTTCTGGATACTCCTAGTTCGGGACTGTATCAAAAAGCAAAGCAGGGGCATCAGAGAAATCAATTTCCTTCCAGAGCCTCACAGAATTACATAACAAATAAAATTACACAAGTACAGCTCCTTGAAACAGGTTTGGTCAATTTGCTTGCACTCAAAGGGCTGGGAATAGCCTATCACCTACATCTGTTATCCTCACCTGATGGACTAACACTTTGAAGAATTTCCATATAATGCTTACAGGCCCCTTCTCCATGAGGCCTTGGACATTTCAAATAAGAGACTGGGGCAAATCAGTGTGGTCAGAATGTCCCTAAGAATAATGCTCTGTGGTTTGTGCCTCACTGGCTGGCTTCACACAGCATACTAGATAGGCTAAAATGGGTTGGATACTTTGCCATTCTATATGTTGGGAGGAGGGATGTATCTATAAAGTTATCTATGCTAAAAGTCAACACCAGCTTGATGGCACATAGTTAGTGTTCTGGGGAGTATGAAAATCCAGCCAATGTGTATGAGAGGCAGAGGAAAAGAATGGGAAATGAGTGAAGGAAAAATGGAGTCTGAGTGTGCATGTATTTAGAACAGAGAGAGAAATTGTGAATGGAAGAGACAATGGATGTATGATGAGTGTCCTCATCCACTACCTACTGCTTCCTTGGATGCTGCTTCCTAGCTGGATGCCCCATAGTGGCTGACAATAGACTCTCCTGGAAGGAATGCAGTCCTCAACCTTGAAAAGACTGCCTACACTTTATTAGCTGAGGCCAAATCACTTTCCTAGGCATGCAAATAAATGGACTTTACTTCCAAGATAATATATGTAGAACTGGGGTGCTAGACTCTTAACTAGACATAGAGAAATCAATGTATTTCAAGACTATTGTATATAATTTTTGCATATCCTCAACTATAAATGTTCTGATTGGTTTGCAATTTTTTAAAAAGTCCGCAAGAATATTTCCATTTCAGCATGCATTTAAAGGCGTAATTGAAAATGTATTCTCTCTGAAAATAGGCATTATCCCTCACATTCCTTATATTATTCCAAAATATTTTCATTAGGATTTTTTTTCTTGTTGTTGTTGAAAGTTGTTCTGAGAAGGGCATAAGGCAGTGAATAACTTTTCCCAATCTGCAATTCATCTGGCAGATCAGGTCAGTTCACACTGGACTTGAGAAAGAAAGAATCCAGCATCCCTAATGGTTCATTTAGACCAGGGAATTCATTTATAGAAGACCATCTAGCACATCAGCTTTCTTTCACCCAGGTTCATTCTAGCCTAACCGTGCTGTGCTTAGTTTGAGGTTACTCCACCTGGCTAGACATGAAATAACCAGTTGCAGATATTTGATTAGCATCCAGCATAGTTTTATAAGCTCTTTCGGCATAGATTGTTTGACCAGGTCTCAGACTTATCAAAGTGCTGAGGCAAAGTTTCCTATATTGTTCCATAAAATACACTGTTACGTTCAATTTACATTCACTATTACGTGGCTCTTAACCAAAGATGACATAAAACTTAATGCAGTTATTGAAATCACAATTGTTATTCTATTAGCTTACCAGAGGAATTGATTAAAAGCCTTTCAATATGCCAAAAGAGTGCCTCTGATGGTTGGTTGGCCAATTTTAAGCAAAATGTTGATTATTTGTAATGCAAGGACATCCAATAATTACAGGAGGCAGAGAGATATTATAAGAGGACTACTTCTTATAATCATGGTGTTCTAACAACATGTTAGCATCCTCTTTGAAAAAATAAGGTGAGAAGTTTTCTTCAAAATTATTATTTTATGCATATGCAGATGTTCAAAACTCAGTGCTCCATCAGCACAGATGACTTTAATTGACCAATGAGTCTTAAAAGAATGTCTATGACTATCATTTAAATGCAGTAGGGACAAGGATGGATTTGATTTAAAAAAAATCCTCCCCTTCTATTCATCTAGAATCACAGAATTTGAAATATTGAGGAATTCAGAATTATCCATGCAAATCACCTGGACATACAGAATTATATATTCCAAGTAACATGTTACTTATTAGAACTATATTGTCCTTTACTCTAAGATTTCAGTAGGGCAATGTAAATTAAATCACAATACAAATAAGAACCAGAGCAATTATATCTGATGTGCCCACAGCTAAATTAGTATCTTAACAATAGTACTCAATGCCATTAAACATTTCATCCAGTTGCTATGGCTATAGTAAGTGTGTTGTGTTGACATGCCCATGAGATCTGCTAAAAAGTGAGTGAAACCCATACTTGTGTAAGTGCCCCAATTTGCCATATTATTTATTATTACAGATGATTACATTTTATTCACCCTTTAGTAATGCAAGTTTTTGATGTGCCTATCTAGCTGGGTGAAGGGAACATAACAAGGATGAAGCTGAAGCATCCATCTGGGCAGAGAAGAAAGCCCAAGGATGATAAAAACAAGGCAGAACATGTATTCTCTTTAATCTTCAGAAGTTTTTCTTTTTGTAGAGCTGCCTGAAGGGGCAACTAATATTTATCTGAAGTAATGAATATGATGAAAGAGGCAGAGTGGAAAAGGTTATTGACAAGAGTACTATTCAGTAACAGTGATGGGCAAAGGATGAAAACCTCAGTGAATGTTTTTATCTGAACCATGATGTAGCTGGAATTGGGGGAATATAATTGATTTAATTTTTACTTGGCCATAATTATGCAAAAACCACCATTTGGCAGAACCCAGCTTAAAATCTACTGCTTCTTACCCTATATCAACCTATACAATTAACATCACAATTATATTAACAAATATTTCTCTACCTTGCCATGTACTCTAATGCACGCTGAAAACAGGGTGTGTAAACATCTGTATACTGTATCTTCTTTATGAGTTGGATTACAACCCTCAGAATTCCCAGCCAGCTTGACATTTGCCCTGGTGTCTTGAGGACATCAGTTGGGAAATGTTGTGGTAGAGAGACAAGGTGATCTAGTCCATTGATCCAGTCATTTAATCTAATGTTCTGATTTATCCTCTCTTGTAGTTACCACCATCAGTTCTTCTTGGTCACTAACTCTTTATTCACTACCCTTATCCCCATCCATGGTTTACTGCCTCCATGCATTATTTCTCACTTCTAATTTTATGTTCTTGGAGAGAACAAAAGAGTTGGCTGACTTTATCTATTATATATTTACACGCTTCTTCTCCTCTCCTGCTGTTGTCTTGGGATCCATATCAGCTTTATGAAGCCTCAGACTTCTGCCCGTCACTTCTGATGCTCTGCTAAGTTCTGTTGCTCATTTCCTAAGGTCTCTGCTAGGTTATGCCCTCATCTGTATCTCTCATTTTGCTTGTTGCCCATCACTGTGTCATCTTCTATAATGTTCAGTCTAAACAATCTATTCTGATCTCTTCTCTGCCATCACCCTCTCCAACATCTCTCTACACTTTCCACTTCCTTCTACTTTTCTTGATGAATTCAGTACTCTGTGATCCTCATACTCCTCCTCCATTGCTGTCCCTGTTTCTCAGTTGCCTAGATAGCATTACCCTTCTCTCCTACTGTATTCAAACCTGACACTAACTGCCCCTCCTGTTGTCAGAAAGCCCTATATTTTGCTTAATCCTTCCTTTCCATTCATTGTCTCTTCTATTTTTTGCTTCCAAACTCCTGCCATGTGCCACTTCTTGCTGTTGTCTGAACTTTATCGCCTTCACCAAATGCACGGATGAGCTAAGCACTAGAAGCCTTGCTCAAAGACCCATTTATTTGCAAGTGTCTAGGCCTACATGTTTTCCAGTTTTACATTCTACAATCCTGGAGACCAAGAGTTTGTTCTTTCCAGTTTGTCTATGAAGGTTCTCAGTCATCCAGGTGGAACAGTCTGTGGCTTGAATCATGTCAACTGGATTTCTATTTTCTTAGTGGAAACGTTTCACTCCTTATCCAAGGAGCTTCTTCAGTCTGAAGAAGCTCCTTGGATAAGGAGTGAAACGTTTCCACTAAGAAAATAGAAATCCAGTTGACATGATTCAAGCCACAGACTTCTTTCCAGTTTGTATGTGCGAAGGTTCAGATTCTTAGGGTGAATCAGCACGTTCTTATTGATCACTTCATAACAGCCATATCAGGACTATTTCTCACTAGGCTACCAAAGAATTCTGGGAGTTGTAGCCTAGGCCAGCAGGTTCTGATAGGCTGCCATAGAGCATGATTAAATACAGGCATGGTGAGTAGCCCTGGTGAAACCCTCAGCGACCCTACCTGTACAAGGCAGATGCTGTTCTCTTTAGTCCTTTTGGTCTGTTGGGCTTCGGTTCTCCAGCCATGTTTATATCTGCAATGAATAACGGTTCGGAATTACTGCAGTATCTTTCCCTATCTGTCCCTAAGGCAAAAATTCAAAACAAATTCAAGCTATCTTTAACAATTCTTTTGGGGTCAGGGGTTGCTACATAATTTTTCTGTTTTAATGCTGGGCAACGGTCATTTTCTTCAGATATATCTGTCATATGCAAAGAAGCAATGGTATTTTCCCTTTTGTGAAAAATATACATGGTATATTTATATTCTGCAAAGATTTTCAAAAAGACCTGTCATCCCATTAATCATTTCCCATCTAAGTCATTGATCAATTAATTAATCAAATACAATTAAGTATATTTTCATATTACCAAACGCATACAAATCTCCTATCTGATATTAGGTAGATAAGTCAGCTTAAGTCTTATGTACATAATAATCATCATGGCTCATTGTGTGAACAAGGATAGATCTCCCTCTTGCTCCCTCACTATTTGCAGGACCTTGCACCCTTTAGGAAAATTGATTTGTGAAGAATTCAACACCCACCTAAGTCATAGATATTATAATTAAAAGTGTGCCTTCCCTTTATTACAAAATAAATGACAAACACAGGAAAAGATACTCATGCTCCTTAATAACATGGATAGAAAATATTGTTTATGATACTTTAAACTCCTCTTCCATGCGACCCATGCTAAAAGCTGTGCTGGATGCCAACACATGTCTGAAGTTACCTTATATAATCGAAGGGATGTTTCTCAATTTCAGCACTGAAAGAATGAATCAGATGCTTTGATCTGCCAAGAAAATTTGCCCTAGCCTCCATTCCAATGGGTTGAGTGGAACATGGAGATTGAGAAGTACAACCAATTTTCACTGCCTTCGTGGAAACTAAACAAAGCAATTTGAAGTGTAAAGGTACTGCTTAATAGAAGCAAAGCATAAGGAAAGGCTGGCTAATTTTAACATGATCTGTTAAAGACGGTGCAACATCAGTGATGACCTGCATGTAGAGCCAGACCATTGTGGTCCTATGGCATAATATGAAGACATAATGCAGCAGCTTTACTAATGCAAAACAGGTTGGCATATGGATCAGTGCTTGGATGGGAACACCTGCCTAGGAATCCTACTACTCTGTTGACACATTAGACTAAAGCCATCCATAGTGGCTTGATTGATTTTAGTTCAGTATGTTTGTTTGTTTGTTTTATATACCAGCCAAATCATACAGCTCTGAGTGGTTTACATCCATAAAAGCATAATGCAATAAAGTTTAAAAACCACAATACAAATCCATCAGTAGTAAACATTACAATACAGTGGCACCAACACACACTAGGCAACATTAGTTCTTAAAGTCCTGCTCCCAATGCCATCTGGGCAGCTTTTTGAAAGGCCACAAAGTTGGTGTCAGTTTGACCTCCATTGGGAGGCTATTTCATGTAGTGGGGAGGCATCACAGAAAAGTATTACTTCTAAGCCCCCACAGATCTCACCTCTCATAGGTTGGGAAGTTGGATAGCCCCAACCAATATGAGGGAACTAAATGGGTCAGTTCTAACTGGAGTTGATGCTGCAAGTACCTAGGAGCTAAACCATTTAGGGCTTTAAAAGTTTAAACCAATGTTTGAGTTATATCCAGAAATGTATTGGAAGCCAATACAGCACCCTCAGTTGAGATGTCACATGGTTGTAGTAGCTCTCACCCACCAAATGTCTTACTTGCATCAACTGCAGTTTGTGAGTAGTCTTCAAAGATAGTTTCGTATAAAGTGCATTGCAATAGCTTACCCTGGTGGTAATGAGGGCATGTGTTACCATTGCCAGGTCTTCCCACTTTGGGTTGGGCCCCAACTGCTGATATATCAGCTCTACCTGCCCTTTCAGCAGTAGCTATGAGTCCAGTAGGACACACAAGTTGCAGGCCTGCTCTTTCAGGGGGAGTGCTACCATGCCCAAAGTAACCACTGAAACAGATGGAGAACCAGATGGTTTCTGAACAAATAGCCACTCTACCTTGTTAGGGTTCAACCTCAATTTGCTGCCCCCCATCCAGATCATTACAGCATAGAGTTACTGGTTGAGACTTCCATGGAATCTCCAGCTCAGCCCAGGTGGCAATGTATGCTTGTTTGTTTGTTTGTTTGTTTATTTATTTATTTATTTATTAAATTTATATGACCACCCATATCAACAGTGTAGTGATGATGCCTCACCCAAACCAATGGATGACTTCTTCCCAGCAGCCTCATATAGATGTCAGATAGAGGCAAGAGGACTGATCCAAAGGGTGGAGCTCTTCTCTGGCTGTAATTGTCCACTTAGGAAGAAGTGGAACAACTATAAAACAAGACCTTCAATCCCCATCTTTTTCAGGCAATACAGGACAATGCCATGGTTGATGGTATCAAAGATTGCTAAGAGATCAATAGGGACCAAAAGGGGTACATCCCCCCAGAACAGATCATGGCAAAAGTCATCCACTAGCACGAACAATGCCATTTCAGTCCCATGGTTGGGCCTGAACCCTGACTGAAAAGGATCCAGACAATCCATTTCTCTAGGGCATTCTGCAGCTAGAGAAACATCACCTTCCCTAAAAAGGGAAGGTTGGAGAAAGGATAATTATCCAATGTTGCTGGATCCAGGATAGGTCTGTCCAGATGAGGCACACCCAACACCTCATTATAGTCAGCCAGAACAACTCTCTTCCCCTCAAAGACATTGACCACCTCCTGGATTCAGCTCTTCACACCCAATGGAGCTGCTTAGCCATCTGGAGGAGCCAGGAAGGACTTGGATCGAGACTACAGGTGACAAAGTTAAAGGCAGAGAGTGCTCTGTCTACTCAGAACAGTCCACCATCTGGAATGAATCCCAGATAACAGTATAAATTGCCCCAGTCAGAACATCAGACACCACCCATGAGGATTCAAGATTCTGTTGAATTTGAGCAATGTTGTGCATTTGAATGCAACCCTTGTGTTTGTAAACTGTAAGTTAAAGGCAGGTATGGGAAGCATTCGGTTATCATGAGCTACAGATTTTGGGGGATTTAGTAAGAGCAAGGACTTGTTTTGTGAATGAAGGTGAAGGTGCTGAACTAGCAGCTGGGAGACTATGAGTTATAATCTTCTGTTAACCATAAAAGGCAGCTGGATGACTTTGGGCCAGTTGCTCTCTCTCAGCCCTCACAGGGTTCTTGTTGTGGGGAAAATAGAAGGAGGGAGAATTGTGTATGCCACCTTAAGTTGGGATACAAATCAAATGAATGAATAAATTAAAAAAATGATTGGGGAGATGAAGCAACCAAGACAGAACAATATCATGCACACCAACAATTTTTTGTTTTTTCTTGAAGTTATTTAGTTTTATATTTTGGGGAGCCCGTGTTTGTTGTTTAAACTACATGACCTCTATTTGAGGTCTCCCAATATAAGTTTGTGTGTGTCCTGCTTCAAAATGTCAAGAAACTATGCCACACATTTTTAATGGATTCCCCCTTGCCTGAAACCTCCTGAATGTTCTGAAATCTGGCTCTGCAGAATTTCTGCACGACCATGAAAATGTTGGGTGTTGGTAATAGAGAGGAAAGGAATGTTATCAAAGACTCCTGTCACTTCAAACATGAGGAATTTACATACAAAACAGATAAATGTGATCCATTCAAGGACTGAGAAGATTAGAGACTTAATAATTAATGGGAAATCTATTTCTGCTGAATATATTCTGCAGAAGAACTGGTCACAAGTTCTAAGCTGGTTTCAGATGAGGCAACTACACACATTTTTCCTAAGCTAGGATTTTACCAGCCAAAAACATTAAAAATGGTTGAGGAATAGTGCATATCCACATTGTTTAAAATCAAAGGAAGTTCTTCAATATTATTTATATCAAATACAACAAACTTTCTTGAAAATCTCCAAGTGGACTTGGTATTTGAACTTGATTACTTCTTTATGCTAGAAGTATGCAAGTGTATCCCTGCCCATTGGAGGGAATTAGAGGCATCTCACATGTGCTTCTGCACTGCGCTTTCTATTTGACTTGGAGGGGGGCCTAATAACACCTTTCCTAATTAGCCGCTAGGGCAGATCAGTTGAAGTTAATACTCTCCTTTTCTTTATTTTCCAGGGAGGTTGCTAATTTTTTTTCTATGGTCATTGCCATTCAATGTTTAATACCACTGTTACCTTGATGAGCTTACTTATTGATTATATATTTTAATATAGCCTTCAGGGTCTAACTACAAACACAATTATTTATTTATTTATTTATTTATTTATTTATTTATTTATTTATCAAATAAATTAAATTACCCATGAAAAAGCTAAGTGGATGGGTACAGGTGGCTTTTGGACTTTACTTTGCACTTCTGCTTCATGATATAAAATTCTCTTTAAAACTATTTTGGGAAGCCATCAATAACTGACAATCAGATAATAGTATGTCACCTTAAAGCTGCAATATATTAATCAACATGTTTCTAGATTGGGCTGGAAAAGCTGCAAACAGATTAGTATATATTGCCACCCACGTTTTGAGGAAACTGGAAACATACAAGCGCTTTGAAGTATTAATTCTAATATAGCTTTATTGTCCATTTCCCCCAGGACATCTTAAATGGTGCAAAACAAGAAATTAATTCAATATTTTTTGTTAACTGCAAAACACAAGAAAATGAAAGTACATCTTTTTTAGTAACAGTATTTACTGTTGGGGGGAATAATATTGCATGAATAATTAGCACAAGGGCAAAGGGACTCAAAGGATTATTTAATTAAAGACGGTTTTATGCATATTCTGTCTCCATTTTTTAGTAATAGGAATTCTTCAAAAATATACTGTCTGTATTAAAGGAGAGAAACATGGATGTTTAAAATTTTGCATTATTCTTTAATAATGGATGTTTAAAATTTTGCATTATTCTTTAATTTTACAAAGTTATTTATATATATTCCAATATGCATGCTGCTATTTATTTATTTATTTTTTATTGTGGTATTTATACCCCGCCTATCCCCTCCCTAATGGAGGACTCTAGGCAGCTTACAAGCATGCATGCATGCATGCATGCATGCATGCATGCATATATATATATATATATATATATATATATATATATATATATTTAATTATACAATTCACATATCACCATTTTCACCATTTTCACTGCTATTTGCTTTTTGGTCATTTTTATTTTTCTTGCCTTCTATGCCTTTGCCATTCAACATTATATGAATAAATATATTTTTAAAAGCATTCAACTTTCCAGTAATTAGTAAAGCAAAATAAATAAATCAAACCATTTTATATATGTGTATATAGTAGCCCCATCTGACATTCTGAAAGCTGTATTTTTGTTTTGTTCCAGTTTTGCAGAAGAAAGGGGTGGCAGTCCGAGGTCGGAGGGTGTCATTTTAAACAATTGTTTTCCTTTAAAAACAAAACAAAACGAAAGAGGTTACTATCTTTTTAAAAGATAGCAAAATGTCTGAGTTCTTATTTCAAGCTGTACATCAGCCTTTGCAAGGAAGGGAATAGGTTTTGTGCCTCTGCAGAGGTATGTCTGGCGCTCCTGCTGTCTTCAATATTGTCACCACCTACTCGGAGATCAAAAATGTCAATTTCTGATTGAAATGCTATATTCAACAACAATTCTCGGCTTACTCCAGGTGACCTGAGCTTCACAGTGGGTGAGATTTCAACACCTTATGCCAAAAAAATAAAATAAAAGTTAACCAAGTAGCAGTTTGTTTCAGGCAAATAGGTAGGGAACTAAGTGACTATTCTATTTGGCTCTGCCATACGTTGGGAACAGAAGTCTGAAAAGTTGGTGTTTATTTATTTTATTTATTCATTTAATTTTTAACCCGCCGTTATTATTTTTATAAATAACTCAAGGCGGTGAACATACCTAATACTCCTTCCTCCTCCTATTTTCCCCACAACAACAACCCTGTGAGGTGAGTTGGGCTGAGAGACAGGGACTGGCCCAAGGCCACCCAGCCGGCTTTCATGCCTAAGGCGGGACTAGAACTCTGTCTCCTGGTTTGCCATTGGCTCCTTCCTAGGGCTGAATGTGATTGGCTCAGGGTCACCCAGCCGGCTTTCATGCCTAAGGCGGGACTAGAACTTTCAGTCTCCTGGTTTCCTATTGGCTCATTCCCAGGGCTGAGAGAGAGTGACTGGCCCAAGGCCACCCAGCCGGCTTTCATGCCTCAGGCGGGACTAGAACTCTCAGTCTCCTGGTTTCTAGCCCGTTGCCTTAACCACTAGACCAACGTTTATTATACTAAAGGCCTAAAAAAGAAAGTATGGGCCAGCATAAAATTAGAGGTGTTTTAATATTGAACAAGGCTAGGTTTGTGAGTGCTTAGGAAGGAATCAGAATCATGGCCATAGCCAAGAGGAGGGGAGAGTTTAAACCAGTGTTTTTCCAACTTGGCAACTTTAAGATGCTGGCTGGGGAATTCTGTGAGTTGAAGTCCACACATGTTAAAGTTGCCAAGTTTGAAAAACACTGGTTTAAACATTACTCTCTTTGCTGAACTCCTAACATAAATCTCAGTCTGCTACTTCTGATGGTGAGGAGACAGCTTTGAGTAGTCACCAATCCTCCCAAATGCACAGATACTATTATGCTCATATTGATTGGTCGGTAACTGATCCTGAAAAATATAATATTGCCTGACGTTAAGGCTCTCCCAAAATCTGCCTTGAAACTTCTTGAGAAAGTTTGCTTCCTCTGTGAAAGAGGCTTCTGTTTTCCCACTATCTTCTCAGAGGGCTTGAGTATTTCAAATTTCTCTTAATGGTGGTTTGTCTTTGTTTCAACATTGGAAGGGTGCTGTTGCTGGTGTTATTTGCTGTTACAGATCTGAAGGCATCACATCCAAGCCTCCCTGGATATCCACATGATCCAATATTTTTTTCTGAAAAAGCCCAATGGGAGGAATTGCTTGCTGGTGACTACCTTGGGGATTGAACCGAAGCATTGGAAGGCTGCAGAGTGCTGGAGAGATAGGCTGACCATACGTCCCGTTTTGAACGAGACAGTCCCGTTATTTAAGCATTTTTCAACCGTCCCGTCGTTTTGATCAAAATCTCAATTTTGTCCCTTTTTTAAACCGGGCGGGAAGGAGGACAGGAAGACAGGAAGGAGGACTGGAGCCGGACCTGCCATTGGAGGCAGCCTGGAAGAGGCCCTATCAGCGTGGCAACTGGAAGCCCAGTTGCCACGTGCGAGCCCAGCAACAGACACAGCACCACAGTCCACTCGGTTCCTGCCTCCTTACCTGATCCTACCGGTGCCGCTTGCTCCGAAGCTGAGATTGTCTGCCCAGCAGTGGTGAGGCCAGGGAAAGCAGGCACGGGAAGGTTGTGGAAAGAGGGTGCGGGGTGCGTGTGATTACTTGCTCAGAGTAATTGCGCACGCGCACGCGCACACACACACACACTTGCATGCACCCCACACTCTCTTTCCCTAGCCTCCCCGTGACCAAATGCACCCACACCTGTTGCAGGGAGGCTGGAGAAAGAGGGTGTGGGGAGCGTGTGTGTGTGTGCATGCAATTACTCTGAGCAAGTAATCACGCTCACACACACACACACGCACCCCACACTCTCTTTCTCCAGCCT
Source organism: Charina bottae (assembly GCA_023362775.1). NCBI lineage: Eukaryota > Metazoa > Chordata > Lepidosauria > Squamata > Charinaidae > Charina > Charina bottae. The sequence continues at coordinate 92,939,969 of JALMGJ010000003.1, read as the reverse complement.
CCCTGCAACAGGTGCCGGTGCATTTGGTCACGGGGAGGCTAGGGAAAGAGAGTGTGGGGTGCGTGTGTGTGCGCGCGCGAGTGATTACTTGCTCAGAGTAATCACACAAACACGCTCCCCACACTCTCTTTCTCCAGCCTCCCTGCAACAGGTGCCGGTGCATTTGGTCACAGGGAGGCTAGGGAAAGAGAGTGTGGGGAGCATGTGTGTGTGATTACTCTGAGCAAGTAATCAATTTTTCCATGGGGGGGGTTTGCAGGCGGGAGCCAATTGGGTGGACCGGGGGCAGGGTTTGCAGGCAGGAGCCAATTGGGTGGACCGGGGGCAGGGTTTGCAGGTGGCAGCCAATCACACGGACAGGGAGCGGGGTTTGCAGGCGGGAGCCAATCATGTGGACTGGGGGGCGGGGTTTGCAAGCGGGAGCCAATTGGGTGGACCGGGGCAGGGTTTGCTGGCGGGAGCCAATCGCACAGGTGGGGGCGGAGTTTGCAGGAGGGAGCCAATCATGTGGACTGGGGGCGGGGTTTGCAGGCGGGAGCCAATCGTGTGGACCGGGGGTGGGGTTTGCAGGTGGGAGCCAATCACGCGGATTGGGGGTGGCTTTGCAGGCAGGAGCCAACCACGTGGACCCGGGGGGTAGGGACCCCTGTCCCGTTTTTTCCATCCCAATGTCCCGTTTTTGTCTCAAGGAAATATGGTCAGCCTATGGAGAGATGACTGTGGCCAGTGAAAGATAGGATGTTGGCACACACTCCTTGATATCAAGCCATCATATTTCACCCAGGAGAATTTCATTCCCCCGCCCCCCACTTCTTTGGGAAAAAAGAGAGACAAACACAGATTCTCATTCATCACAATGAATGAGAACTATCAGAAAAACATACAGGGTAATTTTTCCATATAACATTGCTTTGGATAATGCCAATGCCTGCACATTGTTGGCTTGAATGCATACAGGTGCTGCAGAATATGGTACAGGCAAGATGCTCCAGCCAGCCCGCCAGCCCATATGGGTTACATGGCTGATAGCAGATCCATCTCAGTACACTCAGACCAGGCTTTTTTTGAGATATGGAGCAGACTTGCTCAGCACTGCTTCCTGCACTCTCAGTTGTATACTACAGGATGTGAGCTCGCTGTGTCAACGAGTCCTTTAACTTCCCCATGAAACATCAATATGTAGCTGTTTGCTTATTTAATCTGTTTATAGAAATTTATTTACTAGGCCTGTGTAAAGATTTGGTTTGAAGGCAGTTCGATCCCATCTCCAAATCAAATTTATTTTCTAAGTCAGATTGTTAATTGGAGTCCTATGCTTCCAAGCAAGTCAAAATAGGTGAAGTGCATGGCTCATATGGATTCCGAGCCACCTATCGTTTATATGCTGGCTTCCAAGAGAAGCTTTGCAAATGGCTTACAATATAGAACTAGTCTTGTTAAAACAAACAGAAATACATGCAGCATATTAAATTCACACCAATCACTTGCTCAATAAGAGAGAGAGAGAGAACAGGAACAAAACCACAGAGTCACTCACTGAAGCAGCTTTGCCTGAAACCTCTGAGAGGAAAAATGATTCCCTTCCCTTTGCAACTCTCCAAATCTCCTCTCTTGCCTGGGATCCTTTAAATGAGAGTAGACAAGAAGACTTGAACAAAGTCTTCGATGATGCAAAGCAACATGGTCTCTTGCTTCCAAAGAGCAAAGTGAAGCTGCGGCGTTGCTTCCCTTTGACTCACTTCTGGACTTTCTCCATCACTTCTATTGGGGGGAGATGGGATCTGGGCCAGAAATGTACTTCTCAAACAGCAGCAAGGATTTGTTCAAGGTACTATGTGACACCCAACATGTTAAAGCTGGGCATCCTGCATTAGAGAGAATGAGCTAAGCTGAATGCAAGTCTCATACAGTTTGATCAGAACAATGTCTCACAGGAACAACAAAGGCTTTTCCCAGCCAGCTGGCTCTCACATGTTATGTCTACAGTGGAGGTAATCAGGATTATCCCTGAGGAAATCCTGTGGTTTCTCAATAGGGTTTGCCCATTATATTTTTAGTTGCTCGTGATTAAAAATCCTTCTTGCACTGCATGATTATTCATGGCTGATTAGTGGACAGGCTGCTTTTTGTAATGAGTGAAGATGGGAGGTTTTTTGTCACATCTCATGGCAGCACAGCCCCGAGAATAAGTCTTCTGGATGGTTTTTTTCTACAGTGCTTGCCACATCATGTGCCTAATTTGATTTGGGATCTCTCAGTGGTGCTGTAGCACACAGTATAGCAAATATCGCAATCATTTCCAAGGCATTATCTTCAGCAGCTGGTGGCATCACTGCAGAAAAAGCAATATGCTAAACAATGCCTGGGCATCTGGTTCTAGAACATCTGTTTTTCTTGCAACAAACTGTCAGATAGATCTATAGCAAATTGCCCGCATCAGGCAGAAATTAATTGCAAAAAGTGACACTTGAGGAAGGGAGCTCAGGTGGCCCATGAACCAAGCTGGGCATTTTATGCAATGCCTGTGCATTTCCTTTAAAGTAAGGCTTTGTGTCGCCTAATTAGTACATTAGCTGATTACAACCATATATTTGGTCAATTAATACAATATTACAAACAATAATATGTGAGGATTCTAAGATCTCAGATAATGAGAGATCTACATCCTTAGGCAGGAAAGGTTGACTGGGCTCTTGGCTATTTCTGATGCTGTCTTTGGTTGTGTTCACTGTCACTACACAAACAGGAAGGAATGAGAAAAAATTGTATTGAATGGTAGATAAGGTAGAGTTCAATTTTATATTCCTCAAGGCAACATGCAGCTAAATACAGCCAAAATAAATGAACACTAAATGGAAATAATCAGTAAAAAGTAAAACAAAGCAAAAAGAATAGATACAAAACAGGTTAAACACTCCATCTCAGCATAACTGTAAGGTAAAGGTTCCCCCCGCACATTTGTGCAGTCGTGTCCGACTCTAGGGGCCGGTGCTCATCTCTGTTTGTTAGCCGAAGAGCCAGCATTGTCCGAAGATGCTTCCATGGTCATGTGGCCACATGACACACTCGGAACGCTGTTACCTACCCACCGAAGTGGTACCTATTAATCTACTTGCATTTGCATGCTTTCGAATTGCTAGGTTGGCAAGAGCTGGAGCTAGTGTGGGAGCTCACTCCGTCACGCTGGGCTAGGGATTCGAACCTCCGAACTTGCGATCTTCCGATCGACAAGCCTGGCATCTTACCCACTGAGCCACCACACCCCTGTACGTTAAGCTTAATTGATTAATCATCCAAAACAGTGTTTCTCAATTCTGGGAGTTGAAGTTCACACATCTTAAAGTTGCTGAGGTTGAGAAACACTGATCTAGAAGACCAGAGATCAATGAGTTATTTGAGTGGACAATGGCTCCAAGTTGACAGTGATTGTACTAGCCCACTGGCCCATACTATCTTACTTTGACGGTATAAATTAAAACAAAAAATAAAATGAGATCACCGGGAGAAGTCATCCAGAGGAAGTTTGAAATGAGGTGCTATTAATATTTGATAATTCTTAAAAGTACTGCTTTTTGTTACCAAACTCCAAAAACAAAAGAACAAAAAACACTCCCAACAGGTACAGTATTGTCCTCTTCTACTCACAGCTCCTGCTTGAAAAGCAGGTTGCAACCCTTCCTGGATTGGGAGGCCCTCCAACTGGGAGGCCCTCATCAACTCACAGCTCAACTACTGCAATGTGCTGTACATAGGGCTGTTTTTGAAGAACACTTGGAAGCTTCAACTGGTCCAGAAAGCAGTGGCACTGGCGGCCTTGTCTCGCTATGGTCATGTGACACCTCATCTTCATGAGCTGCAGTAGTTGCCAATGTGCTTCCAGGTGTGATTCAAGATGCTGGTTATTACCCATGAAGTCCTATAGGGCATAAAATGGTAAAGGTTCCCCCCGCATATTTGTGCAGTCGTGTCCGACGCTAGGGGCTGGTGCTCATCTCCGTTTGTTAGCCGAAGAGCCAGCGTTGTCCGAAGACGCTTCCACGGTCATGTGGCCGGCATGGCGCATGTGGAACGCATTTACCTACCCACTGAAGTGGTACCTATTAATCTACTTGCATTTGCATGCTTTCGAATTGCTAGGTTGGCAAGAGCTGGAGCTAGTACCGGAGCTCACTCCAATACGCGGGGCTAGGGATTCGAACCTCCGAACTTGCGATCTTCCGATCGACAAGCCTGGCGTCTTACCCGCTGAGCCACCACGTTAATTGAGGAACTGCCTACCTCCTGTGGTTTCTGCCTGGCCAATATGAGTCGACAGAGTGAGCATGCTCCAGGTCCACTCAATTAAGTAATCTATTGGGACCCAGGAACTGTGTTGTATGCCTGAGATCCATATAGTTCCCATCCTGATGGTGTTGTGGAAGGCCTTAAAAACCTGACTGTTTCCCCAGGTTTTGCGGTAGGGTGGATGGAACCCTATGTTGAGTGTGCTTGACATGTTTCCATATGTTGTCAGCCCATTATATATGTTTTGGTGTTGGTTGTCTGGATTCTCCATCTTGTTTATTTATTTCATTGTATTTTTACTGTGTTTTCTTTATATTGTGAGCTGTCCAGAGTCAGTCTGGAGTTGGGTGCCACCAAAATTGAATAAAATAATAAATAATATTGTTGATCGTTGCATGGATTTGATATAACTTGTCGAAAATGAACATGTTTATATCTAAAAAACAGAGAGGTGGCTTGGGAACTGGGATTCAATCTAAGAGGTCTAACTCCCCCTGAGCTCATAATTGGGAGTACTTCTTGATCCTAACCTATCCCTGAACCCACAGTTGCTTATGTGGAAAAGAGAGAGCTCATGCCAACTGTTGCTATTCCTAAATCAGTCTGATATGATAGTAGTTATCCAGATAGTAGTTATTGGCTTGATCATGTCAAGACTTTATATACTGTAGGCTAAACTTGAGGAATATCTGGAAGTTTCCATAAATGAAAAATGTGGTAGTTAAGACATCAACTTGCACGTAATATAGCAAACTTCAAAATCTTCACTAATTGCCATTTGTTTTCCAATTTCCTTTCAATTTGTTGCTTGTAATAATTAACACTTTAAACAGCTTAAGCTGTTCCCAAATTGTCTTGATCTAGATGTGGACTCCAGGAAAGCCAATTATGGAGTATATCGATGCAGGCTTTCGCAGCCAGCATCAGTCCAATGGTGATGAGCTTCCAGGCTAATAGGCCATGGTCTAATTATCTGGTATCCTGATGTTTTGCCAGCAACTGTGACTGGCATCTTCAGAGGTGAAAGTGATCTGCTCTGTAGTGCACGTCTTGGCAGCTCACAGGCAACTGAGCAGGAACTGATGGAGCTCTTGTGTTTGTAACAGACCTAACCTCTAATTGGATCATGTCACTGGAATTCTGGAAAACCAGTTTCTGATTGGTTCTTTGCCTCAGTGAATTTGTAACTGGTCTAATTTTGAGGAAGTTCCAAAGGAGCCAATTTTTGATTGGTCTGTCTTTGAAACATGCTGCTGCTGCTGCTTTTTTTCTTTTTTTAAGGTGAGACTACTGTAGATTCTATATGGTGTTGATTAATTAACGGCTGCTGTATTTTGGTATGACATAAAGCATAAAGTGTCATTTGTTGAAGAACTATATAAATGGGCAATCTTATTTGGCATGCATATGCAGTATAAAGTTATAAAATTAGGACATTATAACACTACAGAAAAGATACCCAGACTGAGGTAGAAATTAGAGCTGACAAGCCATCAGCTTTTGCTTCAAAGTATATGAGAAGTAATTCAGTAATAAGCAACAGGTTGATTCTTAGAGTTCTTTGCTAATTAAAGTAGAAGAAAATAATAATTTCAGATGAAAGTCATATTCTGATCTAACACCAAAGTTACAATATTAGCCTTTCTAACTATATTTCATCTTTATATTTGTCTTGAAAATGGCAGTTTTTGAGGTGGGGTTTCTTGTAGCAATAATCTCAGCTAGGCAGAAATCCACAGGACAACAATTAGATACTATTGTACAGTAAATAATATTTGTGATTTTTGTCCATTTTGAGTTGTGGGGATTTAAAGAAAACTTTCTGGGGGTTGTGGAAATCTTCTGACAAACCCTAAAATGATATGCTTGAAATGGTGTCACATCTCTATTTAATACAGATAAAAAGGGAACTTGAAAATAGCCTTTTTCCAAATTATACTCTTTTAAATATGTTATTGCTTATTTTGTTGACTAAGCTTTTACTTTATTATAGTGTTCTACTTTTGTATTTCTTAATAAAGTGAGCCACTTTGAAGAACTTCTAAAAACAGCATATAAATAAAGTAGGTGGGCCAGTGATAGGGAATAAGCAGAATGATGCTGAGAAGTAAATGGAATCATATCACTTCTGTGGAATTTTCTCCATCTCTGAGGGGTATGTTAGAGTCTTTTTTGGGGGGTGGGGTAAAATGTGTTATGTCTAAGGCAACTTGTTCAAGGCTGCAAAACCCTGGATGACTGTTAGCTGGTAACAAAGAGATACAAACACTCTTTTTGCTATCTCCGGCACCCACCTGGATATTTATAGCCCAGACATGACAGTCATAGTTGTGCTTATTCTAGGGATTTTATTTTATTTTTATTTTTGTACCTTCGAGTCAGTTTTGACTCACGGCGACTGCCTGGACTAGTCCCTGCAGTTTTCTTGGCAAAATTTCAGAAGTGGTTTGCCATTGCCTCCTTCCTAGGGCTGAGAGAGCGCAGCTGGCCCAAGGTCACCCAGTTGGCCTCATGCCTAAGGAGGGACTAGAATTCATGGTCTCCCAGTTTCTAGCCTGATGCCTTGACCACTACACCAAACTGGCTCTCTATTCTAGGGATTAGAGGATCATTTATTTTTTAATTTTTTTCCACATAAAACAACGGCATTTCTAAAATTCAGAAGCCCAGTTAGAGAGGTTGCAGGGGCCTTAGAAAACAGGCCTTGGGGTTGCATGAAGCTCCAGGGCTTTGAATTAAACTGAATGCAAAGGCATCCACAGAAGAGATGGGCTGAGGGTGGGTGATGAAATGTCCGTTGTGATGTAAACTCTGTTCCTTACAATGTACTTGCATGCAATGTCACTTCACAAGTGTTAAAAGAGCAGAACCTGCATTGGGACATTATAATGCAGTCTTGCCATTTTGGCATCATTGTAGCTAGTTGCAGATGCCTATGATTATAAGAACTATTTGTCTATTGGAATGGTCTGCTCTGATTTAAGTGGCCCCAGGCCCCTCTTGAACCTGCGACATTCTGCATACTCTACCAGGAAGCAATCTCATTTTTTTCTATACAGCTTCCAAACAGCTGAACAACTATATCTGCTGTGCCCATTTAGAGCTTGTTATTGACTTTTGAAGAATCTTGTGCTTTCTTAGTATTTGTCTTCTAGAGCCAATACTGGACTTCTATATTGTTTTGAGACTGTGGAGCATTTTCAAGCTTATCTCTTTGTGTTTGCTGAGGTCCTCCACACTTTCTCCAAGGTTGAAAAGCCATTCCTCTTGAAATATCATTAGAACAGCAATGTTTGCATGAGGTCCTACTTTGCTTCAAATATTTGAAAATTCTTCTACTGTAGAAGACAAATTTCACTGCAAAACGACTAGGGAATATTTATTTTAGTCTGATATGAAAAGCGCTTTTTACAATTCTATAGCAATCTTCAGTTTTCTTAGAAAATACAGGGGAAGATAGAGAGAGATGCAAGGAGACCTTACCTAGAGTCTGACCGGCGAGTACTCTCCCATTCTCCCCTAGGACAGCAGCCCGTGCATGCCTCTCATTTGAGTATTGTACAAATGCATAGCCTTTGTGCACGGAGCAGCCAACCACTCTGCCATATTTAGAGAAGATGGTTTCTACATCTGACTTCTTGACCATTGCTGTGTTGAGGTTCCCAATGAAGACCCTGGAGTTGATGGACTTGGGATCATTCTTGTTTGTGATGTTACTTGTCTGTACTTTCAGTGACATCTTGACACCTGAGTAAGCAAGATAGTGAGGATCAGGAAGGCACTAATATCCTATGATAAGGTCTATCAATGGAGGCAATGGGGTTCATATGAGCTTATTGCAAAGATGAGCCATCAAAAACTTGCAGAACACTAAGTGAATTTGAAAGACAGGAATGTGCAGAGTTTCATACATTGGAACAGTTTACACAGTGTAAATCTTGTAACAATTTAAAGCAACCTAACTGGGACTCTTGCAAAGGAGTGCATGATAGCATACCTTACACTACTGTGCAACAGAAGTGGGTTTGCCTGTATTTATGGCCCTCTAAGGCTATGCCCCACACCTAACTATGGCATAAATATGTTCCAATAGCATCATATTTCTGTGGTTTCCCCATGCCATTGCTTTCATCTCATCCCAAGCCTATTAGCAGTATAGGTTTAAGTTGTCCTTAACTATACTATTGTTAAAGTTTTGTTTTCCTGTTAATGCTGATGGCATCCAATGACAGTCACAAATCCACTACACTGGAAGTCAGTCAATTTCAGATGACCAGTATGACCAGTATGACCCTTACTTCAGATGACCCTTACTGCCCATTTCAGGCTGATGTGGGCATCCCCCCTCTGCATGGTCCTTTGTCAGCCTCAGCTACTGCCTTTCTGCAGATGTTTCCCTAAAGAGCTGAACACAGCAGCCCTGTACCAGTGTTCTTTGGATTTGCACAGGAGAGGTAGAGGCATAGCACATTAGTTCACCTTGAGTTCCTACGCCACCCCTGCTCTAATTGAATGCAAATAGCTCTCCATCACAAGCAGTACAATATAAAACTTCCTGTACAGAATAATAGTAGTCTGTAATTGGTAAATTTAAAATTGTCTATCTGAATTTCATAACAGTGCAAAACCTCTTAGCAGTGCTACAAATGCTTCCGCTTTGTGTTTCTTGTTAGTTTAGTGCAAGGCTGAACTAGTCAATTAGTGGAATGACCAGACCATTTCCCATTGACTCCTGGACAAAACAGAGAAGAATCTGAAGGTTGGCATTTGTTGCCTATATAAATAAAGGAGAGAAATTCTAAATAAATTTGCCACTTGGGACTCAATTCTTCTTGTGACCCTGATTTTTCCCCCACTTCAGTTTATTTAGTTGTTTTAGAAGACCTATATAACTGCCCATATTGTAACAACAGCCCTGGGTGGTGCTCAAACCAGTAAAAACAACGAAACCCCCAAACCATAGAATAAAACTCAATAAAAACTCTCTGAAAAGCTCACGGCACCCCAGGGTGGCATTCTTCCATTCATCCACACCATATCTTACTGCTTGGTTTATGATAGCATGACATGTGCGAGGAAAGGAACAGGAAGGGGCCTAAAGATGATAGAGAGTATCCTGCAGTCTAACTCATGCCTTTGAGTGGTAGCTTTTTCCCCCATTGGTTAATTATGTTCAGAAGAGGACAACAGACCTGGAGGATTCAACCAATTACTTTGCCTATCACACTACATAGGCATAATCGGGACAGCACATTTCGTAATGACTCAGAGACAGGAATCAGGAGTGGTGGCAATGGAAGCAGAAAACTGCATGCCGGTATAATTTTCTGTTGACTCAAGCAGTGGTGGGAAAGCCCTATGGCATTCTGGTAATTGATCATTTAGGACCTTAAATAGCTGCCAACGTTTATACTGTACATATTCTCTTTAGTGTCTTTATGTTATGTTTTAGGGACCTAAATATTGAATTTGTGGATGGATTTCTCTCCATCCTGCAGTCAGAGCTTCTGCACTCATCTCAAATGGCAACCTAGATGCCCCTCCTTTTTTTTTTTATCACACTGGAAAGAGCCTTCTTCCAAACAAGACTGTCAAGGATTTATTGGGGAAAGGCAAGAGACCATTAGGTTAAAGACATTTAACACATATTACTAAGGTACATGTACACTATTAGAAATATGAACATGGAGACATGCAATAACAGAATGATGAAGAAAACTGAATCTAATACAATGATGCATATTCTGAAGTATGGTGATCTTATTGTTAAAGTTATTTGGTTAAAGTATTCTATGCAGAATTAAACGCATGGCATTTTCTTCACTGAATCTGGCCTGAAAGTGGAAATTTACAAGTCCCTCTGTTGCAAGCACGTAGCCGTAAACAACAGGTGCCCTTGTAGCCAAAACAAACCGTTATCAGCATTTTTCCCAGGGGAACTGAAAAGTATCTCGAGGGAAAGCCAACGCGCCACACTGCCATCGTGTGACGGTTTATAGTAAGTACAATGTTGTATATATTTTTTATGTCTGTAGAATATGTGGCTGAGTTTTTAAAAAGCCAGGCCTCAAAACTTTTTTCCTGTTTGGGCTCAGAGAGCACATGTTCACCCCCACTCAGGAATGTTATTTGCCTTCAGGTGCCGGCCAGTCTGTGAGTTCTGACCAATCAGAATTAGCTGTTACTGCTTTGCCCATATTGGGAATCTGTTGCCTAGGTGTTTTGGTCACATGCTGGATCCTGTCCACTCAGATGCTGATCAAGTTAAGGTTTAAAATGTAAATGCCTTTTGTCCTCTGCTCTCTGCTATCTAAATGGCTATGCTAATCAACCATGCCATGCTTTGGCTGAAGAAGATTCAAGGTTTGTTCCTATGTTTTTGTTTTAAATAAAACAACGTTTTGCTACAAACTTATCTCTTGGTTTTTCCATAACTCTGATCACAAATTTTATAAAAATACAAAAGGTTATGGGCCCAGCAATTGCTTCTGGATAAGAGACAAAACTTATGGAATTATGAGAGAGAAGAAAGCTGAACTGATTCAATCTACATCTGGAGAGGCTTCTTTTGTTTTTTGAAACTTGCCGGCAGTTACAGGAAGTTTCCATCGGAGGTGGAGTTTTGCCTCGTGTTTGCAAGCCTCGTGGTGTTTTTTGGATTACTACAACAGGGGAGAGAAGGAGCCATGGCTGCTGCTACAGCTTCTAATTTTCAAGGTATGCTCCTGGAAAGGCTTTCTAATTCTAATTATTTGAACTGGTCTTTGAAAATGGAAAGTTTCTTGAGGAGAGAAAATTTATGGTCTGCAATTTCTGAACAAATTCCTCAGAATCCAGATCAAGCCTGGTTGAGGAAAGATGAGAAATGCAAAGCCTCCATTATTTTGGCTGTTCAGGATGATCAGCTTATACACGTGAGAGGCAGAGAAAATTCTAAAGACTTATGGGACTATTTGCGTGATTTATATGTGAAAACAAGTCCAGGCAGCAAGGTTATTTTAACAAAAAAACTGTACAAGGCTCACTTGCCTGAGAATGGAAATTTGCCAGATCATCTCAATAAGCTTCAGAATTATTTTGTGGAACTTCAGGAGCGTGGGATGGAATTTACCCCCCTGATGAAAGCCTACATTATGCTTTCTTCGTTGAATGAGTCCTGGGACACTTTAATTTGCTCCATGGAGGGAATCCCAGAAGATGATCTAACTCCATCGTTCGTGTCTACCCGACTGCTTGCTGAGTGGGAGAAAAGACAAGAAAAAGCTGCCTCCATTTCTACAATAAAGTCTTCTCGTGGCCAGCAAAGGGAGCGGAAGAGCTCTGAATTTCAAGTTTCTGCATACTCCACCAGGCAATGCTTTACCTGTGGATCCCCTGCTCATCTGCAAAAGGACTGTGTTCAAAAGAAGACTTCTGGAAAGAAGATTCTTCATGCAACAGTTGTTGAGAACTCTGATAATAAAGATTTGTGGGTTCTTGACAGTGGGGCCAATTTTCACATTTGTCACAATAAAGATTCCTTTCTGTCTTTGTCTAAAACTAACAAACAAAAAGTTTCCTTAGCAGATGGATCTGTGTCCAAGATCGTGGGTGAAGGTGAGATCAATCTTCCATGTTTGGGGGAAACTGTTCAAAATGTTTTGTTTGTGCCTAATTTTCAAAGCAATCTCTTGTCTGTGGGGCAGCTAGTAGCCTCAGGTTATGTAGTAACTTTTAAGAAAGAGGGTTGTGAAATTAGAAAGGATGGTAAAATGGTTGCAAAGTGTTTGCAGAAAGATTCTCTGTACATTGTACAAAATGCTGAAAAGCAGCAAACTGCTAAGGCTGTTTTTGAGAATAAGCCCATACACGACCAGTGCATCCATTTATTACATAGGAGATTTGCTCATGCTAATTTTAAGTACATATCTCAAATGCCTAGTTATTCTGCTGATTTAAAATTGAAGTCTTGTGATAAATATCTAGACTGTGCAGTTTGCAAGGAGAATAAGACCACAAGGGCTCCTGTGAAGAAGTTTTCTGATAGGTCCACCTCTAGGCCTCTAGAGATAATTCACTCTGATGTAATAGGCCCCTTTTCTCCTAGTCTTGGGGGAGCAAGGTACATTTTGACCTTCATAGATGATTTTTCCAGGTACACATTCATTTATTTGCTGAAACACAAAGATGAGGTCTTTGATAAATTTAAGGCTTTTGTGGCTTGGGCGAATGGAAAATTCCCAAGGCCAGTGTCTGCTTTGCAATCAGATCGAGGTGGAGAGTATCTATCCTCAAAGTTTAAAAGCTTTTTGTTAGAAAAAGGGATAGAACACATTTTGGCTAACCCTTACACTCCAGAACAGAATTCTGTTGCAGAGAGAAAAGGCAGAACACTGCAGGAAGCAATGATGTGTTTGCTGAAGGATGCTAGTTTACCTTTTAGGTATTGGGGAGAAGCTGTTAATACAGCGTGTTATGTTCAGAACAGGCTGTTTAGCAGTGCAATTCAGGATGTGCCTTTTCATTTATTCTATGGTGTGAAGCCTAAAGTAAGCCACCTCAGAGTGTTTGGAAGCACAGCTTGGGTCCACATTCCCAAACAGCTGAGGCGCAAGGGGGCTTCCAGAACAAAGAAAGCAATCTTTGTAGGGTATGAACAGAGTCAGAGAAGCTACAGATTCATACTGGATAATCAACTGATAATTAGTAAAAGTGCTTCTTTTGCTGAGCAGAATTGGGATAAAATAAACTCTAGTTCTTCAGTTGATTTATCCATGGGGGAGCAGCAAAGTCTTGCTGATGGTGATTTGCAGGAATCACCCAGTGAAGTCAATGATCAGGAAGCTGACTTGTCTGGAAAGTCAGAGGTTTCTGAGGACAATGGTGGGAAACAGAGTGTAAGTCCTGTCCTACCTCGCAGGTCTGAAAGGATTAATAAGGGAGTTCCTCCTGATCGTTATCAAGTAGATGTTGTGAAGGCTTTTCACATTCACACAGAGCCTGAGTCTCTGGAAGAAATTAAAGAAATGCCAGCTGAAATAGCTAAGTGTTGGCATGAAGCCATGCAGCAAGAATTGGATTCCTTAAAGGAAAATAAAACTTGGAAACTAGTAAATTTGCCTCCTAATCAGAAGGTTTTAGGTTGTAGGTGGGTGTTCAAACTGAAAAAAGATTCTGATGGCAAAATTCAGAAGTACAAAGCAAGGTTGGTAGCAAAAGGTTTTGCTCAAAGAAAAAATGTGGATTATGACAAAACTTTTGCTCCAGTGACAAAAGCTGAATCTATCAGGTTGCTTTTAAAGGTTGCTGCCATGAAGAAACTTTCTGTTTATCACTATGATATTCAAACTGCTTTTCTGTATGGTGACTTGGAGGAAAAATTGTTTATGCAACAACCTCCTGGTTATGAAAAAGAAAAACATCTTGTGTGTGAATTGCAGAAATCCATCTATGGATTGAAACAAGCCGCGCGTTGTTGGAATATTAAAATGGATAATATTTTGCAAAAATTTGGGTTTCAAAAGGGAATTGCTGATCCTTGTGTGTATGTAAAAAATGATAAGCAAGGTGTAATGTACTTGTGCTTGTATGTGGATGATTTGTTGCTGCTCACTTCATCTGATGAACAGAAGCATTCCTTTGAGGTTTGTATGAAAAACAATTTCTCATTGAAATGTCTTGGAGCAGTCAACAATTACTTAGGATTAGAAATTCAGAGGGAAAAAGATGGCAGTTTTCTCATAAGCCAGAGTAGCAAAATTAAGAAGCTTCTGGAGGATTTTAAAATGCAGGACTGCAAGTCTGTCTCCTCCCCCATGCTTCCCGAGTTTCTAAAAGAGGAGGGGGAGAAGGGGGATGGTGAGTTATCTGAAGGAGATAGTTTCAGATCAGCCATTGGCAGTCTTCTTTACATTGCAAACAATAGCCGTCCGGACATTGCTAACAGTGTGTCCATTTTGAGCAGGTTTGTGGAAAATCCCACATCTGCTGCAAAGTCTGGGTTAAAAAGGCTGTTTCGTTATTTGCAAGGCACCAAAGATTTTTGCTTAAGGTTGTCTGCTACAGACACAGAGGAAAAGTTAGAATGCTGGTGTGATTCAGATTGGGCTGGAGATCTCAGTGATAGGAAGTCTACTTCTGGAAGTGTAATTCAATTTGCAAATTCCACTATTGCATGGTTTTCCAGAAAGCAGACTGTAATAGCCATCAGCACAGCTGAAGCCGAATTTTATGCTTTAGCACAACTGTGCAATGAAGTAATTTGGTTTACTCAATTGTTGCAAGACATTGGAGTCATTTTAAGCCAGCCTGTCACAATTCATGAAGACAATCAAGCTTGTATCCATTTGGCTTTATCTGAAAGTTCCAGAAACCGCACAAAGCACATTGATGTGCGTTTTCATCTTGTTAAAGATTTTCTAGCCAAGAAAAAGGTTGTTTTGAAATACTGTGATACTAAATTAATGTTGGCTGATATCTTAACCAAGCCTCTAGTTGCCAGTAGGCACAATGAGTTAATTACCAAACTGGGTTTGTTTCCATATTCTTTCTAGTCATAAAAAAAGGGGAGTGTTGTATATATTTTTTATGTCTGTAGAATATGTGGCTGAGTTTTTAAAAAGCCAGGCCTCAAAACTTTTTTCCTGTTTGGGCACAGAGAGCACATGTTCACCCCCACTCAGGAATGTTATTTGCCTTCAGGTGCCGGCCAGTCTGTGAGTTCTGACCAATCAGAATTAGCTGTTAGAGCTTTGCCCATATTGGGAATCTGTTGCCTAGGTGTTTTGGTCACATGCTGGATCCTGTCCACTCAGATGCTGATCAAGTTAAGGTTTAAAATGTAAATGCCTTTTGTCCTCTGCTCTCTGCTATCTAAATGGCTATGCTAATCAACCATGCCATGCTTTGGCTGAAGAAGATTCAAGGTTTGTTCCTATGTTTTTGTTTTAAATAAAACAACGTTTTGCTACAAACTTATCTCTTGGTTTTTCCATAACTCTGATCACAAATTTTATAAAAATACAAAATACAATTGCTACCAAAATGCTAGGCTGAAAGAGAACCAATCAGAATTCTGAACCATGGGTATATTTCGGCTATGAACCATGGGTATTCATTCTCACTTATGTTCTCACTTATGTTCTTCCTATGCTTTCTTTATGTAGACTGCTATCTACATGTACTTGTATCTGAACTGTAACTATGCCTGGTCTTTGCACAGACCATGATGTTTTTCTTTCCTCACTTCTGGTGATGGAACTCTGCTTATGCTTTGATTTTTCCTTTTTGCAATAATGCACTATACATCCATTATTGCCTTATGCTATCAATAAAGATATTGTTAGCCTTACAACACGTTGTTTGGATTACTTCAAGCCTGAAAAACCCCAAAAGGCCACCATCACCTAATACTTATATTATTCAGAAAAGAAGTCCAATGCATAAAGATAACTACTTCCTTTCTTGGTTTCTTTATTGCTGAATAAGAAGTTGCTACACATAATTTTGCCAAGTACCACTGGAGATTCAGGGAGTTCACTTTTGAGAGGTGGGATAAGAACAAGTTGGCAACATTTCTTTTTCTTGAAATTATCTCTTCTTCCAGCCTTTCCACAAGTTTCATTTACTGAAGTTTGCTTCCTGCTGCAACGAGGAAGAAAGCGTTCAACTATTTTGGTTTTTGTTTGCCTAAATATAGTCAATTCCAAGGAGTGGGTCCTCCTGATTCTGCAGGCCAAGGACCTAGGGGTCTGAAGCATTCTCTTATACCACCTCCATCTATGTTCACCTACAGATTAAGGCGGCAGCATCCTTACTGCTCTTCACTTCACCCAGTTCAAATCCTGTCCTTCCCAAGCATTTGCCATATTTGCTCAAGCAGTTCTGCTCTATCTGGCAAGAATCACCTGCCTACAGCTTTGATTGCAAACAGCCGTAAAGAGGAGGGCTGAATATTGTTTTAATATGCAGAGCAGTGCTTGCCTTGGAATACCACTGAACATGTCAGATTCACCTTTCTCATTGTTCTCAGGCCTTATGAATGATTCATGCCCCCAGAGCAATCCAAATGGATTTGTACTCTGAGGATGCAATCTGAAGGAACACAGAGCCAGACTTCATATTTCACTCCTCCTGATGCAACATTGGCATAATCAGTATGAGTGTCTCAGGCCCCTGTTAGGAATTCTAAAAAATCAAGACTCATGAAACAAGAACCTGAAAGCTCATTTGTTCCAGAGAGCCCACTAGTGATCCCGGATGGAATCCTTCCCTATTCATAGTAAGAGTGACTGGGCATGTATGTGCGCAGGTGCCGATGAATGTATGGAGGATGTTTGTGATGGAACTGTAATATTAACAGTGCCATAGTGGAGGAAAGGAAGGCCTGGCGTGCTATGGTCCACGAGGTCACGAAGAGTCGGACACGGCTAAACGACTGAACAACAAAATTAACATGGCTTCAAGGAAGACCAGTTATGAAAGAAGTGATATGGAATCAGGCTAGAACATTTACATGTACTACAGTAACTTTATTTAATATGCTTCAGTGAGAATCTTGGTTTCGCTTGTATATATAATGAGGTATGAAGATGTAGAAAGACTGTGTCTTCTGTGAAGGTTTGTTAGCTGGGAATCACACCAAAGTGATAGGCTCATTTTGCAGCCACCTCTCTCCCTTAGTTTTCAATTTATCCTTTTTGTGACATTGTAAATGGCTAATCTGATTTAGTCCCATTCAGGAAGCAAAGAATTAGAGCCTCTTCTATCTTCATGTTAGGGTTCAAATTGATGCCCTGAATTTATTCTAGGATAAGAAAGACACAAACATGTTGCTGCTAGCTCCAATTTTAAAGCTGTACATATTTCAGCCTTTTTAAAGTCTTCCTCAAGTCCAGCTGGACTCTTGGTAACTACATGGACAAGTCTATATTGTTTTCTTGGTGACAATATGGAAGGGGTTTGCTGTTTCCTTCTTCCAGGGCATTTTTCAGGAATTTTTCAACTTCCCCAGGAATTTCCTGGTGGTTTCCCACTGAGGTTTTACCCAGATCTGACCCTGCGTAGCTTTTTTGAGATCAGGCAATATGACCTGCAGTGAATTTAGCTGTAGAATCCCCTGTAATTGAGAACACAGCAGCTATGCCCTTCTCACAAAGTAAAACAGACAAAAATTCTAATTTATCACCCGTCAAATTAAGTAACTATAGCTCTTTCCAGCAGGAGAAGCCTTGAGTTACCTGCCTGCAATGCAGCTGCTGAAGATGGAAAGAAAAAAAGACAGCGGTTCAAGTTCAGCTCTGTAAACTTGACTTGATACACAGAGATTCAAAGGAAGCCAGATTTTTAAGAGAAGTGCCCCATGCCAACTGCCTTCATGCATCTCAGAGGCACATAGCCTGTTAGGCCACAGCAAACGTAATTTCTTGCCATTGGCTATGCTAGATGGGGTTGGTGGGATCTGAAATCCAAAAAATCTGGAGGGCACCAAGTTGCTTATCCCTGGATCAGTTTTGCTTTCTTCTCCACATACTTGCAAAATCTCAAGGTCTTTCCATCTTATTTTATTTTTATTTTTTATTTTATCCTATTTATACCCCGCCTATCCCCTCCCTACTGGAGGACTCTAGGCGGCTTACAACATCAGTACATTTCAATTATACATTATACATCATACATCATATAAATTTAAATTTACCGCGCGATAGGGAGGAGGACAGGGAACCGGCTCTTCAGCTTGCAGGCACTGGACTACATGCCCCAGCATGCCTCGCTTCCGTGCCGGCTGCTGACGTCCAGGAGGCTGTTCTTTCCGGATCTGTCGTCCTCCGCCGTCATCACCGGGATTCCCTAGGTCTTCTTCGGAACGAGGACGACCCTCCGCTGGACGCCGGCAAATTGACCCACGAAGTGGTACCCATTTATCTACTCGCATATGCTTTCGATCCGCTGGGTGGGCAGAAGCTGGAGCTAGTGGTGGGAGCTCACCCCGCCCCGCGGTTTCAAACTGCCAACCTTGCGGTCGGCAGACTAACGGCTCAGCGGTTTAACCTGCTGAGCCACCGCGCTCCCACATCTTATTCCTGATGAACAGTGTGAATGTGTTTTACTTGAATAAGAACTTACCGAACAGGATTCTCACCTGTCCCTATTAAAAAAGAAACATGGGTATACTGCTCTTTTCTTTTCTGACTGGATGCTACATTGAATTCTTTTCACAAAAGGCTGGCATACGATGCCATGTTCTTGCTAGGGTTTCCATCTGAACAATGAGTTATCAATGAAATTCAGCATCTGATAAGTTTTCCTTCTTTCTTGTCATCCCTATTCTCTTAACAAGATGAACGAAAAGAGTGGAATGGAGTGAGTTATTTCTCACTCCAGGAGCATCAGTTTTCACTGAGGTTTGACCTGATTGATTGCAAACACCTTCTGGTCACTTGTTAAAAGCCTGAGTGACTGTGCTAGTTTCCACTCCACCCTTTGATGAATTATAGTTCGTCTTAGCAAAAACATTAACTTGTTTCTGTCAGCAAATGGAGAAATAGCATGCTCAACTACATAATGACATCTGAAAACTAATATTGCATCATTAGAGAATAGAAGTCACTGCTGTTCATTGCTGGATAGAAAACACTGTTTACAAACACTGTTGTAAAGCCACACAAAGATTTGATTCAGCCAAAATAAGCATTCATTAATGCGTATTTCAGAATATTCCTGCTAATGCTGTGTTCTGAAAGGAATATAATTTCTTTTCATAGTAGTTTATTTTTTTCCTGTTGCAAGCTTGAGAGAAGCAGGTTAATGATTTTGCAATAATAATAATAATAATAATAATAATAATAATAATTATTATTTATTAAATGTATATGCCGCCCAGCTCCCAACCACTCTGGGCAGCTTACAATTGTTAAAACATTTAAAAACAAAGAACAGTAGAAAACACACACACACACACACACACACACACACACACATAAAACAGCACAAGACAGATGAACAATGATGGCAAAGAAAATAAACCCAGAAGGGAACAGAAAAAAAGAAAGAGGCATCAGTCATCCTTGTAATGTACTGAGATTGGAAAGACCAACAAGCCTAGATTTTAACAATTTGCTGTCTATAAATATAACAATGAAAGGGTAACATTACTTTCTTAACTATGATAGAGAGCATAAGACAACATAAGAAAATGCAGCTGGATTAACTCAAAAGCCATCTAGTCCAACTTTTTCTATCTCATAGCACCCAACCAGCTGCATTCAGGAAACTCACAGGCATGGACAGTCAGTGATAGCCTTTCTCCACAGTTACTCCCTAGCAACTATTATATATATATATATATATATATATATATATATATATATATCATATATCATATATCATATATCATATATCATATATCATATATCATATATCATATATCATATATCATATATCTATATCTATATCTATATCATCTATATCTCTATCTATCTATCTATCTATCTATCTATCTATCTATCATCATCTATCTATCTATATCAGGAGATAGCATACAACCATCAAGACTAGTAGTCATTAATAGAACAATGGATTTGTTTACTTCCCTTTTACAACCATCCAAATGGATGGTCATCATATATGATGGGAGTGAATTACATTGATAAATTATGCACTGTAAAGTACTTCCTTTTATTGGCCATTCATTTCCCTGCATTTAGTTTCAATAGATGACCTCAGTTTCTATGTGTGTGAGGGAACTTAGAGTGTCTCCAATTAGATTTTCATACCATACATGCTTTTATATACCTCTGTCTCGCCTCTCCTTACCTACCTTTGCTCCAAATTGAAAATCTCACTCACTCTAATCTGTACTAGAGGAGCTTCTCTACTGTAGCTTCTTAATTATGTTGATTCCCCTTTTTGCATCTTTTTCAGCTGTAAAATATTCTTTATTAAGTGTGTTGACCAAAACTATTCAATGTATTCCACTTGCATTTTCACCACAGAGCTATATAAGGGTATTACAAACACTGACATTTTTAGTTTTGGTGATTCCAGGCTGGATCTCACTGGTTTAAAAAAAAATGATGCTGGAGGGAAAAACTAGCATGGAGAAGCATAGTAGGAGAAATTTGATAGGCAGTCAGTCCCCATTATGTAAGAAGTGCATATCTGGAGAAGGGTGTCTGGAAATGCTTCCAGATATTGTCCAGACAGAAACATATTGTTTACGTATGTGGGAGTGGATTGACTCCATTGCAGATTGGAGCAGAATGAAAGATTTACAAGACCAATGTTAACAGCTCAAATGAAAACTGTCCTATAGTCTGATCTTTCAGAACATGTTAAATTTTAGCCCATACCTTACAAAGAAGTGCATCTTGGGGATGTGCTATGCTTAGCAAGGTATTCTGATTCTCAGTGTTGCCATGCTTCACAGCATGTTCTTCTCTGGCTGGCCAGTACCATTTATGCTTTGTTTACAGACTCAGTCAATTGATATGGAACCAGAAGCGGGGTGGGGGTGGGGGTGGGGGTGGGGGAAGCAGCTGTGATTGAACATGCAGCAGAAATGCTACTCAGGAGCTCAGTCATATTTTATTCACAAATTAGATTTTTTATTGATCTTGCAGCAAACTGTCAATCACCAGGTAATGAGCCACTGCAATGGAGAGAGAAAAGAAGGCCAACACTAATGAGCAAGTTGATAGGAGTAAGAAGAACTGAACAAGTTGAAGATGCACTGAGCAATACAGATTAATATTTCTGATTCTTCCTATGCTATTAGTTGTTGTAAATTTTCAGATTTAAATCTTAAATTAATTAGTTTCTTTGTTAAAAGAGTAATTTGTTAATTATTTATTTATTAGATAAGCTTATATATCTACTATCTGGTATATCTTATTGATCTACCAGAAGGAACTCTGGGCAGCAAACAAAATAAAAACACAATAAACTAAAAAGACAACTTAAAACAATAAACAATGTTAAGGCCCTGATCAAACTTGCACTCATTCACCAAACACCCCATGTCAGTTCCATTAACATCCTGGCCCTAGTGCCTGGGGGAAAAGCCAGGTCTTCACCACTTTCCTGAAGGCCAACAGGATGGGGGTCCACTGTATCTCTGGGGGGAGGATGTTCCATAAGACAGGCGCCATGACAGAGAAGGCGTGCTTTCAAGGCCGCACCAGATGACATTGTTTTACCAAGAGGACCTGGAGCACACCCTCCTTGTCAGATCTAGTAGGACAGAAAGAAACCATAGGGTCTAGGTGGTTGTGCAAGTAACCTAGCTCCATGCCACGTAGGGCTTTAAAGGTGACAAAAACCACCTTGAATTGCACTTGGGAGCCAGTGCAACTCACACAGTACGGATGTTCCATGAGTGTACCAAGGCGCCCACTACTGCCCGTGCTGCTACATTCTGGACCAGCTGCAGCTTCTGAATGGTCTTCAAGGGCAGCCCCATGTAGAGTGCATTTCAATTGTCCAATTGGGAGGTGACCAAGGCATAACTGACAATGAGCAATGCCCCACAATGTAGGAAAGGGTGCAACTGGTGCCCAAGATGTATTTGGGCAAAGGCTATCCTGGCTATGGCTGCCACATGCCCTTCAAACAGGAGCCGTGAGTCCAAGAGAACCCCCAGATTACACACCAGCTCTGACCAGGGGAGTGTCATCCCAGCCAGAGTTAGAGATGGCAAGTCACTACACACGGGGGATGCTAAAATCCACAGCCACTGAGTCTTGCCAGGTTTAAGCTGAGACTGATTCTTCCCCATCCAGGCTCATAAAGCTTCCTGGCACTGGGAAAGCACCTCACTTAGGCAGCCCAGGGGAGAGACATACATCTGAGTATCATCAGTATACCGATGGTACTTAACCCCGTGCTGACAGATAACCTCACCCAGCAGTTTCATGTAGTTGTTAAACAGGAGTGGGAAGAGAACCGAGCCCTGTGGCACTCCATAAAGTAGGGTCCTGGGGCTACACCTTTTCTCCCTATCAACACTGACTGGAACTGGCCTTGGAGGAAGCTTGAAGAACAGTGCCACCCACTCCCAACCCCCTCAGCCAGCTTAGAAGGATACCATGATCAATGATATTGAAAGCTGCCAAAAGATCAAGTAGGGCCAGGATGAATATACCACCCCCATCCAGGGCCCCTCAGAGGTCATTCACAAGCATGACCAATGGTACTATATACCAGCCTGAAACCTGACTGTAATGGGTCCAAATAATCTGCTTCCTCCAGAGCCCTTTGAAGCTATAGGTCTAGTGCCTTCTCAACAACCTCCCGCAAGAAGGGAACATTGGAGACTGGATGAAAGTTGTCCAGACTTCTGGGTCCAGTGATGACCTCTTGAGGAGGGGACGGACTGCTGCCTCCTTCAAGGCAAGTGGAATAATCACCTCCTGCAAGGAAGCATTCACCATCACCTGGACCCTGTCACCTCCCAGGAGGCCTTGACTAACCAGGAAGGTGAATTTGAACCAGGTGCACACGCAGGTGGCAGAATTCAACAGCCTAAGGACCCTGTCCATTTCCTTGGGAATAACCAGATTGAACTCAGCACAGACAACTGGACAAGACTCAGCCCCAGCACAGCCAGAGTCTAACTCTGAGCATATCCAAGTGACTTTATCCAACGTAATTCTCATAGAGGCCCAGCAAGGCTTCCCCTGATTCCGTTTTACCAAGAAAGAACTGAATCACCCCAAACAGGGTTGCTGCACAGCTATCTGAGGACATAGTAAGGGCAGAGAAATAAATAAATTTTGCTGTCCTTATCGCTACAAGGTATCCTTAATACAGGCTTGCACCTGTGCTCAGTCGGACTTGCTCTTTGTCTTCCTCCAGTGGCGCCCTAGGTATCTCTTGCATCACTTCATCTCCCAGAGCTGCTCCGAAAATCAAGGCATCCTCCAGGATCCACGTGCACAGAGAGGCTGCATAGGCATGATCTGATCCAAGGCTTGCTGTCACTTGCTTATTCCAAGCAGTGACCAATCGAACCCTCCTCCCTGCAGTGGGGGTCAGCCAACAGGGAGTGACGGCAATATACCCCAGCTCCAGATCATATCACCATTGCCCCTGTAATGAAAGCATTAAAGTAAAATAGTCCTGATCATCAGCCCCCACCCCACAATTCCTTGGGTTACCAAGGACTTACAGAAAGCAACATCTACGCATGCACCAAGAATGCAAAATTTGGCAGGTGAGTCTTGCCAACTCTGCCACTTGCCAACTGTGTAATTAACTTATAATTGATCTTAGTTTCAATTATGGAAGTATGACCACTTCAGTAGATCAAGATCAGAGTTCATTATACATCCAGGAATTACAAACAAGATTAAAATTTCATTTCAACTAATTAGGTGTTTCAGCAGCACCACTAATTTAAATTGGCTTCCTGAATGTTTGCAGTACAGAGTTCAGTGCATGGTGAAGGCACCTGTGGGTTTCCTGTAGGTCTGTAGGTGCCACTATTACATTGGGAATATGCAACCTGAGAGATACACACACTGGCTCAGCTATTTACAACTCTGGGTTGGTCTCCAGTGCTCACCTGGTCCTAGAAATCTCCACATCTGAGATATATAAATTTAGATATATAGATATGTCTCTGTGTGGCCCCTGTTTCTTTCACCTTCTCTGTTTGTGATCCTGATAGTAATGCTTCCTTGCTTTCAGTGGGTGAGGAAGTCTTCAGATCTGCTGCAGAGCAAATAGGGGTGGGTTGTGAGTGACAGGTTCCCAGAGGAAATGAGCAGCTGTAGTTGCTTTTCCACTTATAAGAAAGCAATAGTTATTATTCAAAGAAGTCATCTCAATAGGTATGACCAATGCTTGGGAAAGCAATAACAACTTTCACTTTCTTTTACCAGATGACTGGCTGGTTATCTATATGGATGTTAAAAATATGCCCACAACCACAATATTGGAAGTACAGTATCATAAAAGAGGAAATCGGATGGAAATGTGTAATTTAAAATTAAGACTGGTTTCATTGCATTAGTTTGATTTTAATTTTCTTCATGCCAAACGTGATAAGCATATAGAAGAAGGGTTAATTGTGGATTCGGGTGGAAATAAAATAAAACAGATTTATTTTACCCAATTAACTATGCTTATATTATACCTGTTTATACCTAACATGTTCTCTAGACAACAACAACAATCCTCCTGCTTCCAAACCACCACCACCACCACCACCACTACACGGATATGCACATGCACACACAGAGATGAAAATAGAACTCATTTACTCCTTATAGAATTCCTAAGATGATGAGAGCATATGAAGCAGAGAGGAAGAACCAAGATGGTGACAAACTAGCAGCTCTAATACAAGCTCCTGTCTTGTGATTAGCCTAACCCCCCTGGCCCAGTCCCCAAACACGCCATCCAGAGGCAAGAAAATCCAGACCAGTCCCAGTAATGATACTGGGGACCATAAATCCAATAGTGGAGATTTATGAAGTATGGTGTTGGAAGAGGCCAAAGACGATCTAGTTTAGCCTTCTGTTCTCCCAGTGCCTGTCCAATGCCTTGAAAAGCAGAAGCAGGACAAGAGTAGAGTAGCATGCTCCTATATATGATTCCCAGCAATTATTGTATTAACCGTGAATGGTTCCATCCCGTTTTAAAGACAACCAAATAGGTGGCCATTACTACATCTTCTGGTAGTAAGTTCCACAGATTATAGCTAGCGAGAAGGAGTCTTTTCAGAAGGAATAGAAAAAATATTAGTTAATGCAGGGCTTTTCAGTTGGTGACACACCAACAGCGGTGTGCGAAAACCCGGAAGTGCCGTGGTGGCGGATGAAAACCTGGAAGCGCCACCACCATGGCGCTTTTGGGTTTTTGCGCACCACCACATTGGTGGCGCTTTTGGGTTTTCATGTGTGGTGGCGGCAGCGGCGGTGTCCTGGTGTGCTGCACGGGAACCCGGAAGCACTGATGGCCCGCTGCCGCCATGTGCACTGCTGCGCGCAACAGCGCCGCGCCATCAGTACTTCCAGGTTTTTGCGCGGCACACCTGGGCCCCACAGGCGACACAGTACTGTGTTGCGACACACAGTTTGGAAAGTTATGAGTTAATGCAATTAACTGATAAACATTTTTGTCAACCACACATGTAATAATCAGAACAAGTCTCTCTCACTGGTTTAGTGGGCAGTTGCTCCATTCCTTGTTGTTTCGTGTTCTCTCTCATCTATTTCAAAATCTGGCTGCTACTGAAAAAATCTATGAAGGCATTGTGAATAGCTTTGATTGATACTGCAGAGTGATATTTAGTTAGATTTATACCTTGCTTTTAGCTCAAGGTGGACATAGCACTCCCTCCTCCATTTTTCCTCCCACAACAGCCATCCTGTAAGGTAGGTTGGGCTGAGAGAGAGTGACTGGCTCAGAGTCACCCAGTGAGTTTCTACAGCTCAGGGTGGACTTCAATCTAGGTGTCCCCAGTCTAGTCCAACACCTTAAAGCCTTCAAAGGGCTCAGTATATGCTAAACATCTACATTCAGAGACTGAATATCAAATGCTGTCAATTAAACTCTCGGACCTCAAACTAGGACACAAAGTATACAGAAAACCCACCCATACAGACCGGTATCTGCACAAAAATTCCAATCACCACCCACAACAAAAGAGAGGCATGATCAAAACCTTGGTGGATCGTGCTAATCGAAACTGTGAAACCCAATTTCTCAACAATGAACTTAACCATATGAATTGGGTCCTACAGGCAAATGGCTATTCCAAGAATGAAATAAAAAGAGCCATAAAACCAAGAAAACAACATCCAACTGAAAAAAAAACAGCCCCTCACAAACAAAGTATTCCTGCCCTACATCAAAGGAGTCACTGACCGCATGGGAAAACTGATGGAAAAACACAACTTTCAAACAGTCTTCAGACCCACCAGGAAAATACAACAAATGCTAAAATCAGCAAAAGACAAAAGGGACCCCCGCACCACTGCAGGAGTATACCGTATACCATGCAGCTGCGGACAAGTATACATCGGAACCACAAAACGAAGCATTCACACCAGGATAAAAGAACATGAAAGACACTGCAGACTACAGCAACCGGAAAAATCTTCAGTAGCTGAACATGCTCTCAAGGAAACGGGACACAAAATCCTGTTTGAAAACACAGAAATACTGGACAACACCAAAAGCCACTACACCAGATTATACAGAGAAGCCATTGAAATTCACAAACACCAGCACAGTTACAATAAAAAAAGAAGAAAGTCTAAAAATTAGCAAAACCTGGCTACCAGTCCTAAAAAACACAGCCTGCAAAAGGTCAACGAACTCAGCTCAACTACCAGGACATGGGAATACTTCTAACAATGAACATGCTAATCATGCTCAGCAGCCACTCGTTAACATTTCAACACAACAAAACCCCCACCTAATTTCCTATAACTTAGCTCTATAAATAGAAACAAACATTGCCAAACATTGCCATTCTACCTGAGCACAGAAAGAGCGCTTCTGTCTGTGCTCCTGCCCTCTGAAGATGCTGGCCACAGATGCTGGCGAAACGTTAGGAACCACAACTTCCAGAACATGGCCACACAGCCCGGAAGACCCACAACAACCATCGAACTCCGGCCGTGAAAGCCTTCGACAATATAAATTAAACTCTTGCTTATAAACTTCCCAGAGGTATAAGAATAATGTCAATTTCTGGTACTAAATGGACATTACACACAACCCAGCAAGATAAAACTTCTAGTGTTTTATGACTTGGTTTTGTAGCTGCTGAGGAGGCAGAGGAAGCCAGCAACGTGGAATCAAAGATATACAGTATAAATGTTGATGTCCAAACAAAGCCAAGGTTCCAAGTTATAGTCAGGAGAGAGGGAGCAGAATTGAAAGTGTTGGAAGACAACAGAGTTGATCCCAGGAAGACTTTAACTAGATTGCCAAGTTAAGGAAGAGTTGGCAGCCACATGAGGAGAAAGCTGGAGGTGACTTGACGGGTGTAGATATATCAGCAAATAGGAATGTAGAAAATAGGAGAAAAGTTATGTGAAGAGTTACCATAGCCCATATAGCAGAGCTTTCCAAACTGTGTGTGGCGACACAAAAGTGTGTCGCCACACACAGCGTGGTGTGTCGCCACACCACCCGGAAGCGGTGGCGCATGCGTGCACGGCGGCAGCAGCAGCGGCGTGGGATCAGTGGTTTAGTGGAGGCTGCCGCCGCCGTGCACGCACGCGCCACCGCACGTCCCCCCGCGCCACCGCTGTGCATGCGCGTGCTGCCGCATGCCCCCGTGCCACTGCCATGCGCGCGCCGCCGCACGCCCTCCCACGCTGCCGCCGTGCACGCGCGCACCGCCGCATGCCCCCCCCGTGCCGCCGCCGTGCACGCGCGCGCCACCGCACGCCCCCCTGCGCCGCCACGCACACACGCGCGCCGCTGCCGTGCCTGTGCGCGCCGCCGCCGCACTGCCGCCGCCGCTAGTGTGTCGCCAGCGGCGGCACTTTGGAAAGCCCTACCATGTAGGTTTTACCCTCCTGAGTATAGATTCCTACTTAGCACAGACTTGACAATACCAGGTGGAAAGAACTTAATGGGAGAAAGGAAAAAAACCCACTGTAAATAGTGGACTATTAATTTTTGAATGATATAATTTTACACCATTTTCCAGAATACATTATTATGAAAGTTCCAGTTCAGAAAGTATGCCATTAAGGCTAACAGTGAAGCTATCTATTGCCCTGGGAGAAAATTAAAAGAAAAGTGAAACAGTGGTTTCATTTAACCATTGTCTGGCATTGTTGCAGGCAGAATTTAAAAAAAATGCTTTTACCAGATCAGTTTAGGTGCAGCTATTAACTCTGAGAAGATATACAGTATTTCTTGGGTTAAATTAAGTGAACATGTTTCAATGTAGCCTTTTTGCTAGGCTTCAAATCATAGTTTCGCTGGATGAGTTCATTAACTGGGTGTAAGCTAGTTTTAAGGACACATTGCTATTATTATGTGCCTCACAAATGTATTATGCCTTGCATTGCAAAAATATTATTTTGGCCAAGCCTGAGTCCTGAAGTAATCTCAACAGGTGCAGTTATCACACCAGATAGCTAAAGGGTTATAAATAGACCTAAAGTCACTAAAGCTTCTACTCAGTACTTTGAATTTTGTCATGAGAAGGAAAGGTGGGAAAGATGAGAATGTTGGCTGAATGTTTAAAATGCTTCAGGGTGTATCTTTGTTGTTTTATCCTGACTGATTTTACAAAACATTGCTCATTTATTTATTTATTTATTTCTTCATTTTGCTTGGATGTTAGGGAAGATTGATTTTTCAATAAAACTCTTAAGTGATTTTAATAATTCTCAGTTTGCTGTCAGTATTCAAGACTACCTTCAGTTAAGCTGCCCAGCAGCACTTTATCAGATCTACAAAGACATATAGAAGAAAAAAAACTTTTTCATGTGCTCTTGGGTCTCCGCTTGCATCTGTTTATTTTCTTTCAGTATAAATTGGATTGGAATGACTTCCATAACCAGAGCAAAAGGGATGGAGTCTTCGGACACATCTTTGGAAGCCAGAAGCAGATAAATGTTTCCTTCATAATACTGTATAAAAGTTTCAGGCACAGCAAATCGATTAGGATGCACAAACATAGGAGGGATTGAATCACTAAGATTTATTGCATGATATTCTCTTTCTTCCTTTGTTTTAAAAATATTTTATATGTCACCCTTTTTCAGGACTGATTCCAGGCCTTTGCAGGCTTTCATGCATAGTAATGTGAAATGACAAAGTACAACAACATATGGGAGTAGAGGAAATAACAAAGAGAATAATGCTTGAATGATATACTGAGAGGTGTCATCCTCCATATATGTCTTCCTATTGTTGGAGATTAAACTGCAAAGACATCACGCTGACAACAAAGTTACATATTGTCAGGTATGTGGTTTTCCCAGTTGTTCATAGGAATGTGAGAGTGGAACATCAGAAAGGCTGAAATTGATGCCTTTGAACTGTGGTGCTGGAGACGATTGTTGAGAATAATTTGGATCACAAGAAAAACCAAATCATTTAGTACTAGATGAAGTAAGACCAGATTTAATGTATTGTCGAAGGCTTTCACGGCCGGAGTTCAATGGCTGTTGTGGGTCTTCCGGGCTGTGTGGCCGTGTTCTGGAAGTTGTGGTTCCTAACGTTTCGCCAGCATCTGTGGCCAGCATCTTCAGAGGGCAGGAGCACAGATAGATCAAAATCTCAGAGATTTTGCTTCTATCTGTGCTCCTGCCCTCTGAAGATGCTGGCCACAGATGCTGGCGAAACGTTAGGAACCACAACTTCCAGAACACGGCCACACAGCCCGGAAGACCCACAACAGCCATTAAGACCAGATTGCTCACTGGAAGCACTATTATCTCTGCAAAATTCCAAACTTAGTAGACAGGGATTTTATTAACATTTCTGCTTACAATTATTTTTAATGAGCAGTCTAGATATAGTTTTCAACAGCTTACAGAAGGTGAGAGGAACAACTGCAGCTCAGAATGTCCCCATCTTGGCCAGAAACATTTTGGACACATAATGTAAAGGCAAGAGTCAGATCCTGAGGCTTGGAAAATGCCCAGGAGTTGAAGATGAGGCCACAGAAGATGAGGTGGATAGATAGTATTGCTGATGACACAGGGAAGAAGCAGATACTAACAGATAATCCTGATAAAATGATGTCCATCAAGTCATGAAGAGTTGAAAGTGACCTAACTACTGAACCACAACATTTGTTGAAGATATTGCACTCCATCAGGACCTATCTACCTTAAAGAGGTGGGCTCAGGAAGAATAACACTGATAAAACATAGCAGTAATGTTGATATCATTACACAAAAAATGGAACATATTTGAAACTTGGAAAGTATTTTATGCTTTCCTGTGATGTTTAATAACCATTGCTGTGTGTATGAAGTTGTGAATGTTCAATCATGACACATCCTGAGGCTATTGCAAGACCAAGATGAAGAAGTATACATCTAAACATGTTACATGAATCTGAATAAAGCACATAGCATAAATACTTTAATCGGGGAGGCAGAATTGACTGTTGCTTTTTCTCAAGTCAGATAGTTTCGTGTCATCTCCAGCTTTGCTATTGCAAAAGTTGTACAATGACACTGAAAGTTCCTTGTGAGTGAAATCTCCAACAAGGAAATTCTTAGATGTTCCAGTGAAGGCTTGTTCATCAATTCTTTTACAACGGAGGTGCAATATTCTTATTTGCATTTCTATATTTCCAATTTTAGGAAGCAGGAAAAACATCTATGGACCCAGAGATGTTTTCTTAGTTTGGCTCTAGAAATGAATGTTGAAAACTTAGTCATACCTGGCCTCAAAGCAGGATCTCTAAATTTATGTCCAGCTTGAATTCTGGAGATATTACAGCTTACTACCCCTTGATAAATTGACCCCATATGGGTTCTGGCAGGGGGAGAGGAGCTGCAGGGAACCATCTTAGTTTTTGCCATATAGCTGAGTCTACTGCCCTCAGTCTACTTAGTTCTCTTTTTTCCAGACTGAGCTCTTCAAAGATCTTAGCAAAGAGAGTGAGTGAGTGAGTGAGTGAGTGAGTGAGTGAGAGAGAGAGAGAGAGAGAAATCAGTTACTAAGAGCTGTCCTGGGAAAATCAGGGGGTAAAATCAAAAGCCCAGCTCCACAAGAAACCTCAGAATAAGTTCTATTATATGTGGGCCTTTTGCTCCCCACCTCCAGTTTTTCCAGAGGTAGTTCTTCAAAACAGCTTCCAATCAAAATAGTAGATCTACTTTCCTGTATCTATGCTAGAGGGGCTGCTTTCAAAAGCTGCTAGGACAGGACCAGTGCGACTCAGATTCCAGTCTCCACTTGCTCATGAAGTTCACTAATTGTTTTTGGTTCAATACCTGTCTCTCAGTTTGTGGGAAGGATTAAACTAAGGAAAATCATATCTGCTTCTGGAAGGGTGAGATTATAAATATAATTCATCCATCAATCAATGATGTAATTTTCAGCAAAAGACTCTACCCTGTTTTCCCCATCACATAGTCCTGCTGTCCCTCAGTTCTCTATTTCCAACCTATAACCAACTGAGCATTTAGGATTGGATGCTAATGTCCCTACAGTTGTGCTGGAGCTCCTAAATTAATTTAGAAGCTCTGTTGATTGCTTTAGTAGCTCAGACTTTTTATTGGTAAACAGCTGATATTTCAGAGTTGCTCCTGAATGGTACTCTTCAGTTTGCCAACATGTGAATCAGAGACGCCTTGAGCCAACATAAATATTGTGTTGCATGCCATTGGGTTTGCTGAGAGTGAATCAAAGCTGTCAAGTGCCATCTGCTATGGGTGTGTAATATAACATACACATAGATGTTGCATTGTACAGCACCACCAATACAAAAGAGAGCACTTCTCTACATTTAGAGTATGGATTTGGTGCCACAATACAGGACAACAATCAGTGAAAATCCTTAGATACACTCCAGATGTAGAGCTGAAATATTGTTAGAACTAAGGTACAGTATATACTTGAAAGGAATTCTGCTTACTTCACTATCAACAAAAGCCAAAGTTACTAGTAAAAGGAGAGAGTTATCTTTATTGTATTATTTATTACTGTGAAATATCTTCCATAAGGGATGCAAGATATTTCTCGGTTTAAGTTTGGCATGAGATGAATTTTGTTTATTGAAAAGAATTATGTTTACTACACTACCAACAGAAGTTGAAGCTATCCATTATAGAAATAGGATTTGTTATATCTATTGAACACTAATAAGTTTGGGGTTGGGTGTAAATGTTTTACACTGCTCATATGAGTGTATTCTTTACATTCTATCCAAGGGCATCAGTGATGAGGGGGTAAAAACTTCAAGATGGCAGCTCTGACAGTGCAATTCTTAACATGCATCACACACACAACACACAAAACAGTTGTGTGGGACAGTTGTGGTTTTATGGTTATACATTCTGGAATATTTTCCTTGAGTAGCACATGCTTATTGTATTTTCCCTGTTTGCTCTCCTTTGCTGTGGTATCCACATCACTCTTTACATTGCACTGCACCACAATGTTTGTTGAAATAGGCACCCAATCGGATATGCGTTTAATAACTATGATTAACATTTTTTTGGCTAAAGACTTCAAGGTAAAGGCCTTCACAGGGCTGCTTCAGTTCTCATTATGTAGCCCTTTAACCCTGGTTTTTGCCCTAATTCCTCATCTATTCAGATAAAGCTTCTTTATCCTTTCTGCTCCCGGCTATTCTTAGAGATGCAGGCATGAGGATTCCCATCTTTATAATTAATCCTGAGAAAAGCGGGGAAGGAAGAAAAAAATACAGCACTGCCTATATATATCCCAACACTGATTCAAATAAAACGAGCTAACTCCTGCTGCATACTCAGTGTTAGGAGTCAAAAGAAATTAAATGCCACTATCACCAGTGCCTGCTTCCAGAAACTACATTCTGCTATTAGTCTAAATGCTTCCCAAATTTGAATGGACCCCAAACAATGATATTTACAAAAGCTTAAATCTCTGACCAGCTGGCTGTGTCTGTAAACAATATCATCATTGCCAGCATGTTAAGCTCTGATTTGGAAGCATGTGGATAAATTGGCCAGAAATCCTTTAAAGCCACACAAAGCAAGAAGCAAAGCTGATTGGTGATTCACTCCCCCAGAGAAGGGGGGATAGGGATGATGTATCCAGTTCCTGAGATCTGTTTGTAATGTGTTAGGAGAACATGAAGACGAACCCTATATATACTTTCTCTCTTCTTCCTCAACTGTATAATAGCACAATTCTTTAGAAACCACTTTGGCCAGGAGAATGTTGAAGACAAGGAAATGTTAGCCTTTCCAATACTAATTAATGAAACTGGGAGCAAAATTAATTTGGCTGAATGAAGATGTTTCTGTAGTGAACACCTGCACATTATTTAGTCATTTGAATGAATATTTTTGTATATTTCTATTTATTTATTTTTAAGGACATTCCTCTTGAAGAATTAAGCACTTTTAATATTTCTTTAATTGCCTGCTTGTTAACATGTAGGTTGATGTTCTGTGTAACATTGATTCAGGTGCTGTGAAATAGTGCAGATATTGTAAATGCTGTGTCACATAAGCCACTTAGACAGGATGGGGCTAAATTAAACTTGCAATACAGGGATAAATTTAATATAAATCAGTGCTACTTAATGGGTTTATTCTGGATTTATACCAGCATAATAAAGAACAGAACCTTTTTCTGTGGGGAAGAAGTATTTCTGAGGATAGGACACGTTAGTCACAGATGGTTGGAAAGTGTGCTTTTCTCTTGTTCTTAATGCTTGTTTAGCCAAGAAATAATTTCCAGTAATAAGATCAAACTGTTATGCTTATTCTATTTTTCTAGCAGGTGTGAAGTTGTAGGAATGCTATATTCATTATTTTCTTTGAGAAGACGGTAGTTTGCAAAATTTTTGTCCTCTTAGAAATATACCAGCTGCATCTTGTAAAGGAACAGATTAAGTCTTCCCACAACTTGACTTCAAAGGGACAGCTAGGATCCTAAAGGAGCTTAAATTCAGCACCTTTTGTCTTCTTTTGTTCCAGACTCAGAAACACTGCCTATATTTTATTTGTTGCTCAGATAGATTACAGATTCCTCACTTAAGAGCAAAAGGTTGAATTTATACAACACATTTTCTCATGATTAACAGGTAACCACATGATCTGGGTTTGCTAAACAGGCTAAGATGAACCATGGTTACTTAGTGTGTGGTTCAGTTTGCCACACAAAAATATCCCCTACTTCTAGCCTTCTGAAGGCCAGTCAGTGAGACCTATCAGGCAGTCTACCCAAGAAAAGGGAAAATTTGGCAAGTAGAACTAGCAAGACAACTTCCATAGGTATTCCTTGATCCATTAACTCTCTTCTGTACAGACTTTCTTCCAATATAATCCACTATAATGCTAATCTTCCAAAAGCTTATATTTAGATGTGAAAACATGATTATATTGATGCTGTCTTAACCCCTACCTTCCCTCTTTTCCTCCTAAAGAGGCAGCCATTTTTACAAGAGTATGTTTGGTTGTGTTTGAGAATTTCTTTGAATCATTTGTTTTTTTGGAATGCAGGGCTAGAAAACTAAACAGTTTAGGACCCTGAGCTGGCAGAAGTATGTGTATCATCCAATTTTTTGAAGCTTAGATCTGATAGTCCTATTGCAAACCTTAAATCAAGAGTTTTCCTGAGATTGCACAGCTATCACAAGAGCCTAGAAAAACACACAGCTTCTTTAAGAAGGTGCTGACAGGTGTGGCATATGTCCCCCTATCATTTCTGATGCACTTTTTGGGCCCTGGATTCAAAACTCACCACTTCCCTTTTCCTAGAGAGCTTAAGAGTATGGCATTGCTTGCAGAACATGATTATCTATGGCTAACCTAAGTGTGGTTTAGTTAATTAGTCTGTGTCTGCATGATTTAGTGGACCAGAAATTAAGAACATGGGCTGGATCTACAGAACAGGCCAGGGTAAAATAGGATGTACCATTTGGCGATTCTGAATGTTGTAGGAACATGGCCCATTACACCTTCCTGGGGATTTTGCAGTAGCTATTTCTGAATGGCTGAAAGCTGGGATTTTCATTTTTGTCTGGTTTTCAAGAAAAGGTAAAGGGTACTTTTTTTTGAAAATCACAGCCCAATCTCTCTGTTGAGCTAATTATGTTTAACTTGAATAAGGTAATTAGACATCAGTGCATTCCAATCCATTCTCATATTTAGTTCAAAGCTCTACAGGGGAGATCTAGCAAAAAGAAAAACTCTCCATTTTCTTCTTCATCATCATCATACTGCACATACCTACAACACCTGTTAGCAAGGCAAAACTGAAGAACTCTGGTTCCATTTTTCAAATTTAAGCAAACAGAATCTTGCATAAAGCCCATATGGTAAGTTCAGTATGTGTTAACCAACTTTTCATCTTGCTGAAAATTCAACTCTTTATTAATTTCTCAAATGTAAATCTGCATTCTTCCCCTTTACCAACATTTGTTAAAGGAGAATTGTTGTATTTCTCTTTTAGCAATGCCCTAGTGCAAAGATTATATTAACGTATTTGTTTTATCTGAATTTCTACTCTATTTGTTATAATTTTGGCAAGCCTATTTTATGATGGAAGTCATCTTACCTTTTACCTTGACTCTATTAAAAAAACAGCCTGCTCTTAGAATGGTTTGTGTCTTTCCTAATTGGTAGTATATCTATACCTGAGCTACTATTATAATAGCCACTTCAGTACTTCTCAAGCATCCTGAAGAGCTTTAGCCCTCTTTAGGTTAAGAAATAATCAGGGAGTACAGAACAAGGATACACAATAATTATTGTCCTTGTTGCTCATTCTTTTCAAAAAACAGAAACTTCATATTTGTTGTGATGCAATATGCCAAAGTGCAGGGGGGGGGGGGAAGGTGTCAAAAACATGATGAGTATTTCCTATTAAACACATTATGCAGGAGAGAGGGAGGGAATACAGTTTGATCAGTTATTTTTGTTTCCAACTTGAAAGCTGTGATGATTTTATGTAGATGCAGTAGGATGAACCCCTACAGCAGGGATGGGCAGCATTTTAGTAACCATACATCTAGGGACCATAATCCCTTGATCTTTGCAGGAGGTACTGCATTGGCGACTTGAGAGAGCAAACCTTTAACTTTTTAAAGACTGCAGCATGGTGTTGGGGGAAAAGGTTTCAAGGTCACAGAGCATTTAGTACTTCATAAAGCAGAAACAAAATCTGAACATCACCACTTCAGAGAATCGGAGAGGGCCTCATTTATTTTTGCATGTTCTTCCATTTAAAAAGCTCCTCCACAAAACAAACTGGCACATCACAAGAAGTTTCTATTATTTTCTGATGGGCTTAATGTAATACTGTATGAATGTACTTGTAAGTAAGACCCATTTGATCGATTATGTGCCATCAAGTCATTTTCGACTCCTAGCGTCCACACAGATAGATTTTCTCCATGAAAGACCCACTTGGATACTATATATACTTACTTCTGAGAAGTCATGTATGAGATTGCACTATCAGGGAGTTTTTAAAGTAGAGAAAGTTCGTATCTTTCTTTTTAAAATCCCAATTGTGCTCTGAAAGGGATATAATTCAGGGCTCTGCCACTGCAGCCTTCAATAATCATCCAACCCAACATCTTTCAGATGTGTGGGGCTGCTGTTTCAGAGTTCCCAGCCAGCATTGCAGTCCAACAGGAATTGAGGGTACCAGGTTTGGGGAAACCTGTTGTATGATGTTTAGAAATGTTTGAGGGACATTTCTGTAGCTTACTACCATGCTGGCATCCTTTAAAATTATTGATGTTCTCTGCTCTGATGGCCTAAGGCCAGAGCTGGTTTATTTGATAAGCTATTTTTCCTTCCTAGCATTAAGTGTTTTGCTGCACAGATTAGCTCTTTAATTGAGAGCCAGGTGTCTTAGAGACCCCAGAGGCTGCAGTCTTAGTGATGAACTGTCAGAGAAGAAGACAAGAGGCTCTGCTTCTCCCTCTTTGTGGAAGGCTCTCGTTATATCAGTGGAAATACAACACATGGCCAGCTGTTATTTCCTTCTTATCATGGTTGTTCACAAATGGGAAAAATGTTTCCCCCTGGTACCTTACTTCGACACTCTAACAAGTTTCTAAAAACTCAGATAATTAATTGACCAAAAGAAATTCCAGAGGTACAGTATGTTCTGTAACAGAAGCTCTATTCCCAAGAATTTACTTATACATTCTTCCAGCAGATATATTTACTGGCTTAACGTTCTGGCATCTGTATTTATAGTACAAAAATGCACAGAGAGAGAATTTTCCTGTGTATTGCTGAATGTACAAGGTTTCAGTGCAATCTTAAACTCTGTCTGATTGTGTAAAAACCTTCATGCATACTGTTGTATGAAGGTTCTACCCCAAAGAGAGTAAGAGTCCCATATATAAATATCAGGGAAGCAGGGCTAGACAGCATGGATTTGCTTTCATCTGGTGTGTTGGGAAACTACATTTATCAAATTTCTGAACTGGGCCACTGACGCACCGTATTATTTCCAGATCTCATGCTCTGGAGGCCACGTTACAGAAATTATAGTTCTGTAGAAACTATAATTAATATCAGAGTTGGCCCCTGAGATCTAAAATTACAGAAGCATCAACTATTTTTGAGAACTGTAATCACCACAGCACAGTCTTCTTCAGTCTGCTGCTCTCTAATTGTCTTGGAGTTCTAGGAATCATAATCACAACATACTTGGAGGAAATCAGAGAACACCATGTAGACGGTCAAAAGTTGAGTTATGTGTGTATTATTTTTAATTTTGTAAATTGCCCAAATCTTGGAAGCTGGGCTTTATACTATCTTCTGATATAAATAGCAATGTAAACTTGATTCCACCTAGCATCTACCACGTAACGTGTTATAAATATTAAAGCTCTCTTGTTTGAAACCTGGGTAATGAAAATAAGAATATATGCAGGTGGTAAAAGAGCAACTCAAACTTATCACGGAAAGTCCTTAAACCCTTAAATATTTGGGAGTAGTGCAGACACCATTCAGATCAGAGGACATGGCATGCAATACTGTTTTAAACCTTGTATCTCTCTCTCTCTCTCTCTCTCTCTCCTTAGCTATTGAGAAAGAACTATCAGCCTTTGCTGTGCCTTTTATTATCTCAGGCAGAGCAGCAAATGATGCCACTTTCTGTAACCCAAATGAATGGTACCCAAGACCGATCAAGCTGTGTCAGCATCTAAGCCCATAAAATCTTTTCCCTTGGCCCTTCCTGGTAATAAAACTAAAACAATCATGAATTAGAAATGTAATGATTTGCTGCCTTTTCATATCACCAAAAATCAGCTGCCTGAGGCCACTGCTTTTTCCTGCCTATTTGTAGGTTCAACAAGCCTCACCAATACTCTGATGAAACTGAGAATGCAGCCCATAATTTATCTCAAAATTCTCTGCACCATGCAGGAATAACACAGGAGGTATAGCAATATAAAATATAAAATATGCAGGAAGCCTGAATTCCTTTATATACTATAGAGACAGACACAGCATTATAAAATCAGCACAAACATATTAATATATTGTATTAAAAATTACTAGCTCTATCCATTTCCCTAAAGAGAACTTAGGGGGATTTACAAAGGAATTCCCAAACAGCCTTTTTAATAATTACTCTATCCCTATCTGTTTCTTTCTCAGAAGATGGATGGAGAACTTTGTGGGTCTGAAGTAGCTAAATAAGTTCAATGAACTAGGGGGCTTCCGGTGAGCAATGGCGGAATGAGAGGCTGTGCCTGCGAGCTCTGTGGGCAGAGCTGGCATCGTGGCAGTTTTTTGGGGCACAGGCTGGCTTTTCCCATAGCCCTGAGCGTGTTTCCAGGTAAGGAAAATGCAGGAATCAACCCATTTGTCCTCTGGATGGTGCATTGCAGCCAGGACACCGTGGATGGCATGCACGATCGACCGGCAACTTCACTGGGAGGCTGGGATTTCATCTCTTCCGTGCCACGTTTGCAGCCTTAAAGGGACAGTAAGTCCTGCCTTCTCATTTCTAAAACACCAAGTATTTTTTAACTTATGTACCCTAAGAGAAGCTTTCTAAAGTAAAAAGAAGCGGAATCTCTTGGTGTTTATCATTATTTTTGGATTATATTTTAATTTTTTTACAGTTTTGGCTTGTTTTCCCAACGAGGAATTGAGAATATATAATTGCCTTCCAGTTACTATTTTTGGTATTGGATTTGAAGGAGGAATATTTTCCTACACGTTGGGATTGCTGTTCTAAATCTTAAGCTTTCTGAGGTTTTTTTTGGGACTTGTTTGCTAGTATATTTTCTTCTGCCAATTTCAGACGGAAGGTTTTTTTTTATTAACTCATTAACTTCCTTTTTTTGTCACTAGGGGGCACCATAATCTACTGTTTGAACTATGGAAGATTTTAAAGAAGACTTCTTAGAACTTTATCAAGTTATAAAAGAGATTTTTTCAAAGTGTTGTCAAGATATTCTGCAGAGTGTTCAGGCCATTGGAGAAGAGATTGTTGCCAAACGGTGTCATTTGGATGAAATTGTTGTGATGGAAGATTTTGAAGAAGATGAGGAATTTTGTGTTGGTGGGATTGGAGTGATGCTGGGGGAGGATTGTGGTTTGGTGCTGAGGGAGTTAAAGCAACAGTCTGAATTTAAGCTTGTACAGGGACTTACTCTGTTGGCGTGATGTTATGACTATCTGAATCAGTGTTATGGGAAAGAAGGAAATATGTTGTATGGGAGGTTTTCTTTTTGCTGAGAAGTCTGAGTGTTTGAAGGTGGCAGTGGGGCTGTTTGACTTCTGTAAAAAAAATTGCCTTATGTGTAATAGGGAGATATGCCCTGGTATATTTCGAGGAGGAGTAAAAAAAATTAAATGGATAAATGGATGGATAAAGAGACTAATATGATTTTATTTTCTTAATGATTTGGAATAAGACTTACAGGATTTTTGATTTGTATGACTTAGAAAGTATTGATAAGATATAATAATATTTGGCTTTTAAATTTAATAGATTTAAATCTGTTGTAGTATTATTGATTATGAAAATAGATAACTTACATGTTTTTATAATTTGATTTTTATTATAGTGGACAGAAATATATAGAATAGTGGTAGGAAGGAAGTAATTAAATGGATGTTGCTTTAAGGGGGAGGGAAATTGATTTAGAAATTCATATATATATATATATATATATATATATATATATATATGAGGAAGGAGCAATTGTATTAGTGATTTGTATGTGTTAATGGAAGGATTTATAGAAATAATGTGATTTTGGTTTGACAAAGAGTAAGGGTTTGACTGAAATTTGCTGTATATTTTTGCTGTTGAAAGTTGGAAGTCACCTTTGTATGTAATCTTAAACTTTTTTTTGTGTTTCACACCTTTTTAGTTTTTTCTCTTTTTTTGTAGTTTTTTGGTTTTCTGTAGTTTTTATCTTTGTTGAAAACTAATAAAATTATATCCAAAAAAAAATAAGTTCAATGAACTAGAATTATAGGATGGGGTGAAAAAGTCCATTACCCTGTCAGGAATTTGGTTCATATATACAAGTTGCTTGGGAAGAAAACTGCTGAGAGAGTAGAAAGTTATTTTAAAACAAAGAGAAAAATAGCATTGAATTAATGAGCCAGTTTGGTCTAGTGGTTAAGGTGCTGGGCTAGAAACCAGGAAACTCTGAGTTCTAGTCCCGCCTTAGGCATGAAAGCCGGCTAGGTTACCTTGGGCCAGTCACTCTCTCTCAGCCCAACTCACCTCACAGGGTTGTTGTTGTGGGGAAAATAGGAGGAGGAAGGAGTATTAGATATGTTCGCCGCCTTGAGTTATTTATAAAAATAATAAAGGCAGGATAAAAAAAATCAAATAAATAAATAAAATAATCGAGTAAAACTAGGATTTTTAAAAAAGAAATCCTGAAGCTCTTAAGGGAACAAATCCTAAAACAACAAATTAATTTTTAAGATTAACTTTATTAAAATTGTTATTTTTTTCAAATCTCCTCATAGGCAACCCACAGCGTAGAGCAGGACTGCTGATGATCCCAAGAGTTGTTGTTGTCAACATCAGCAGTATTTCTACACTGTGTATGTGTAGCATGTCGAACTAAATCCCACCACTGAGGGGGGAATGGCTGCTAAATTTGGATTGAATTGGAAGTGGGCTGTTCAAACATTGCTGGCATGAATAATGAGTGGTGACAGCAAAATCTTCATGTGAAAGATGGATGAGTATGTCTTGTAAATAGTGATTGTAAGAGAGAAGCACAGGATTGAGTTGTGTAACCAATACAATCCTATTCAAATGTATGGGGTGTGAAACTCACCCTGGACTCCTGAATCCAGCAACAGGCCGATGCAGCTCCTTGGCATGTAAATTAATCACCCTTGTCAGATGAAAAGAGGTGTAGGTTTTATGTGTAATAAAATCTCCTTTTCCTCTTACTGAAGTGCACCTGTAACCTTTGAATCAGCTGACTGGATGGAAAAGGTTTCCTTCCCATGGGCTGTTACAGGGTGTTCAGGGAGCAAATTGGGTCTTACATGCTGGGCAAAGGTGTGAGATATCTACTGAATCTCTTAGGAATAGAAAGAAATTGCATCTTTGCCTCCCCACCCTATTTTGTTTTTGTATTTTAACAGATGAAACAGCTACTTTAAGACTCTGTAAGGCTTAAGGAAATCAGTTCACCTCTTAAGTCCCCCACCCCAAAAGAAAAAGCGAAATAAATCACAGCTCTAGTCCTTCGACTCTTCTGTTTGCTCTCTGTCTATTTAAAAAAAGGACAAGAAAAACCTGAAGTCTTTTGTTTATCGCAGAGGGAGTATAATACTGAAAATGAGTTTCAGAGTGTACTGATGAAAGCTGTAGCTGATTTTGGGGGGTTGGGGGAGAGGATTTTGCTATTGTCCCCAGATAAATTTTATAAATCAATAATTGTGAAAGAAAATTTAAAACAACACATTGTGTTTTTTTTTAAAAGGGAGAATTAAGAGGAAAGAAATGACCGGGCCCACTTTTGAAGTATGGCCCAACTTGTTAGCTTGAGTGTCGGACTGAGCTTTGCAGGACATAAATATCTCAGGATACCTCAGCCAAAGGCTGAATCGT
Source organism: Charina bottae (assembly GCA_023362775.1). NCBI lineage: Eukaryota > Metazoa > Chordata > Lepidosauria > Squamata > Charinaidae > Charina > Charina bottae. Next base: position 92,897,981 of record JALMGJ010000003.1, on the reverse strand, counting down.
GGCTCACGTGATCTCCTGTATAGGCAACAACAGATGTCACTCAAACTGCTGCTTCACATGCACTCCTGGAAGACTGCCATTCACCACTTGGTCTATTCCTGTGAAAGTCATCATCTCCCACTTGCTGCTTTTCCTCTTCCCCAGTGCCATGATATTTACCAGCAGCCTCTCAAACATATATTTAAAGAAACCTCTTCTCCAACATAATGGAGGTGGGAAACAAGGAGACCTGTGTTCATGCATGAGCTTGCAAGATGTATACAAGTACATATCCAGCCTTCAACCCATCTGTACTGTAGTTATTAGAAGATATGGTTAGAGCTGTCTTACTCAGCCATGAAACTAACATGCCTTGGGCTTTTCCTTAATCAGCTGTGAACGATTGCTTTATACTTAAAAATCCCTTTATATCTCTCTGTTTTAGTTTAAGCTCGGTAATTGCCTGACAGAGTTTTTGATGTATATTCTTTGAGGTTTAAGAAGGTTTGAGAAGTTTATAGCTTGTTGGGGTCTTAAAGGCATAGTGTTTTATCTTTAAATCATTCTTTCAGACACAGAGCAGCTTTTTTTTTACTAAAACACATATCTTAAAACATAAACAAAAAGATAACATAGTTTGTTTAGCATGAAACAGCATTCACACAATCAAATTGCTAATGTACTTCCACCTTAAGGCTTGTAAAGAAAGGTCAAACTATTAACAAATCATACATGCAACTGAACTGTCCATCTCTGGTAGTTGGAAGGGTTCCTATTTCAGGATCTGTTCCAGTCTATTATTTACTTAAACATTCACACTTCGTGTTTATGAGTGGTAAACCTGAGATAACACCATTTTCCCTTCCAAAACATAACATATCAAGCAGCTCTAACAATGTGCATATTTCTGGGTATATTTACACAGATAAAAACCATACTCCCCAAATCTGGAATATCTATATAGAAACTTCTTTAAAATTTTTCTATCACTTTCCAGAGACTTTCTTATCTAAGAATCATACAAAGAATGTATGAAGAACTCTGCCCATGTCATGATTCTTCCAGTTCTGATAGGGTATCACCATTAGGAATATAGGGTTGTGTTTTATTAAATTGGGAGTTTTTTTTCCAGAACCCTTTTTGTTTTATTGGCTTAGGTGACTAAATGCTTCGCCTTGAAGATTTTATAAATTCAGTTCACTGATGGACAATGGAGGGACTGTGTAATTATTTGGTTTATTCCAATGTATATCTCACTGGAAATATTGAAGATGGCTTAGGGCAATCATTTAGTGACCACAATTGGGACTGGCAACTCAGTCGTTAAGCAAAGTGGTCGCTAAGTGAAACCATGACTGTGCTTATGATCTTACTTCAGCTTTCCTTTGTTTTACAGGTAGTCCTTGGGTTACAACCATTCATTCAGCGACCGTTCAAAGTTACGATGATGCTGAACAAGGGGGACTTATGATGGTTCCTTGGAGTTCCAGCTGTTGCAGTGTCCCTGTGGCCACGTGATCGTGATCTGGGTGCTCAGTGCCCAGCTCGCAGTTATATTACAGTGAGCCGTGGTCACGCAATCATGAATTCCGATGTTTCCTGCTGGCTTCCCACAAGCAAAGTCAATGGGGAAGCTGGCAGGAAGTTGGAAGTCGTGAACCTGTGAGGTCCTTTTTAACGATGGCAACCAGGACTGCCGGAATTGCTGTAGCTAAGTGACACAGTCATGTGACATCATGCTTTATGACCGTGTCACTTAGCGATGGAGTTCCCAGTCCCAATTGCCGTCGTAACCCAAGGACTACCTGCACAGACCTGCAAAGGTCATAAATGTGAGGATTGGTCGCAAAGTTACTTTTTCATCACTGTCATAACTGTGAATGGTTGTTAAATGAGGCGGTCACTAAACAGGACTACCTGTAGTAAACAATCCATAGTAACAGAAACCCTGGCCAGGATGTGGGAAGGCAAATTCGGTGTCAGATTTCCTTCTGCAGGATTGGTGACCTCACTAAAATGAAGCAAAATGAAATAGCCTTTGCAACTTCTTGAAAGCCAGTCCTGAAAAAGGCACACTTTAGGCATGCCTAGCTAATGCCAGCATAAGAACACAATATCTATCTTCACACAAGTTAAACTTTCATAGTTCATATTTAAACTGTGATGAATTTAAACCTAAGTGTAACAAAATGATCTAGGAATGAAGATGGAGTCCTTATGTGTAGCGTGCAGGGAGGCAGAAAGAAAATCCCATCTGGGATTTCAGCAGGGGCAAAAGATATGCATGCCACAGTCCCAGCCTGGCTTGGTTCATTGTCACTAACAGTAATAACAACAAGCAAGGAATTCGGCAAGAGTAAACATAGAATGCCATGCTTTATCTGACTCCAAGATTGCACTTGTTGAGATGAGCAGCTATAGAAATCAAATCAAATCAAATCAAATCAAATCAAATCAAATCAAATCAAATCAAATCAAATCAAATCAAATCAAATCAAATCAATATTCAGAGGTTATTCTTCTCCCTCAAATACTGTCTTCCTTACCTGCTTCTGGGGGAGGATGCATGCCAATCCAAAGCAGTGTTTTTCAAACCTGGCAACTTTAAGATGTGTGGACTTCAACTCCCAGAATTCCCTAGCCAGCATGCTGGCTGGGGAATTCTGGGAGTTGAAATCCACACATTGCCAAGTTTGAAAAACACTGACCTAAGGCAATAATTAGTGCAAATGAGATGCAAATTCACCACTCAGCCTAATCATTCCCATAGAGCTACTTTTTGACAATTTATGAGATTTCTCTCTCCTGTGCCATTTCACACCTCAGATGAAACACAAACATTTCCTCAAATGTTCTTTAACAAGCAGTCAGCTTAATCCCCAGTTACTGTCATGGCAGCAGTCATTCTGCTCTGTATTGCACTGTCTTTGCAGAGTTTACTGCTGAGCAGATGATAAAATTCTTCATTTGTTTGTTTCGGATTATGGTGGTGCCTCTGAGGTGGTACATGATTTCAGACTGTTGATTAAGTAACCATCATCAGCAGAGCAGGAGATTAGAAAGCAAGAGTTGACATAATTGAAGAACTGCCAAGGCTTCATTATGGGGAAAATGGGTAAGCAATTTACTGTGCAATCCTATCCATGTTTATTCATAAGTTAGTGCTAGTATTCTAAATTCCCAGCTCAGTGTGTGTGTGTTTTTAAGAAAATCAAGGTGTAGAAGAGAGGGAGGGGGAATCAGTGATTGATTGGCCTGTCCTCAAATTGGAATGGTCCATTATTGTTTGCTCTCTTCACAGTGACTTAGAAGGTAGAGAGTTTAAGTTGAAGGGCCAGGATTCTGATTTGGGAGATGTGGCCCAAATGCTAAAGTAGATTGGAGAATATGCTAGGAAAACACATGAACAGAAGATATGACAGTGAGCTGGTTTGTGTTATGTTCTTGAATCAGAGACAACAATAAACATTAAATATCCAAACTCAGGAATACAATTCAAACACATGTAAAAACTACAAAGGAGATAAAGGATTTAGGACTGGGTTCAAAGGAAGATGGAAAGATTTTCTGAAATGTTTTACAAAGGGGATTGTAGGATGAAAGAAAACTTTGTAGAGAAAGAATACATTCAGGAACCAATTTTCTTTAGAAAATCAGGTATTACCGGCAATAGACCTGCTGTCAAATTCACAAGCATCTGGTACAGATGAAATGCCCATTGAATTGTTTAAAGTTGCAGAAAAGGAAGTAATTACATTGGTAACAGGTTTGGGTCAACAAATATTGAAGAAGATTGTGTAGCATAGAAATTAGGAAAGATGAGTGTGGATACTTATACTGAAGAAAGGAGATGCAAAACAAAGTTCATATTACTTAACTTTTGCATTAATTCACACAAAGTTTTGCTTAAAAATGTTTAAAGAAGAATAGAACCATATATGGAGAAAGAAATGCCAAATAAACAGGCAGGCTTCAGAAAAGGCAAAGGGATATGAGATCAAATAACTAATACAAGATGTATAATAGAAGAAGATAATATGAGAAGGAAGTTTACCTTTGCTTCAGCAAGACTACAGCAAGAGTTTGTGTAAATCAGGCCAGAAAATGGGACATATTAAAGCTAATGGCAGTGTCAGAACATCTGATTATTTTTCTCAGGAATCTTATAAAGTGATTGTATTATAAGACTGGCAAGACTCAGAGAGATGACACCTGGAATATAAATAGGAGATGAGAAAACAATTTTGAGTTATGTAAATGACATCACTGTTAGCCAAAAGTATAAATGACTTTAAAGAGTTATCATGAAAGTAAAAGTGGAAAGTAAAAAATCCACCTTATTAAATTTAATATTAAATTTTAATTTATTTACAGCTTTTATAAGCCATATTCCAAATATGAATATTAAGAAGATAACAGAAATGTCAGCCTGCATATTTAGGAAACTTTCAGCAAAAAAAGTAAAGACAATAGACAGTTTTGTTTTTTGGGTCTCAAGAATAAAAACAGACAGTGTTCTGGACAACTAAAAAGGAGATTAATCCTTGTGAAGAAGGCAGTGAAAAACCTATACAAAATCATGAAACATAAGGACATTTAAATGACAGCAAAGATCACAATACTTAAAGCAATGGTGTTTCCAGGGGAAAATGTATGGTTATGAAAGCTGAATACTGAGAAAGGATGTGATAAATAAAACAGATGTCTTCAAATAATGGATTTGGAGCCCATTACTAAGAGTTCCATGGGCTGCAAGATAAACCAATCAGCTGCTCTGGATCAAGGTGGAAAGTTACATATTTTTGGCATGTGATGTGAGCATTTGATAGAATGGAAAAAAAATCAGGAACTTGACAAGTTTGAGGGAATAGAAGAAGGAGAAGACAATGGATTGATTGGATGAAAGAGATTATAAAGAAATTAGTGCAATATCCTTAGAAGAACTACGAGATATGACTAAAGGTGGGTGAAGATGGCAAGCACTTATCCATATAGTCACCAGGAGTCAAACTTGACTTAATGGCACCATGACACCGAATTAATTAACTACCTGATTCAGGAAGAAACAGAATATAAGAATCAATATTCAACTCTGAGTAATGGTGGATGCATTAAGAAGACTCCTTGCTACTTAACTGTGGTATAGTCAGCTGGTTGTGCATTGCAAATGCTATGAATCTAAAACATAATTTCCTTGCAGTATAAGGAACAACAGGCATTACAAGGAATGCCCTGGGGTATTTTAACTAGCTGATCAATCTTAGGTTGGGATGCTTCAGGACCTGCTTATGTTTCCTTGCAAGACACTGGATTAATCAACTTAATGATGCCTGCCTGGGAAACAGCTCTCTAGGGACTGGGAAATCAGTCAGATATTTGCATCTATCAATAGATTCGTGGATGCCATGTTTTTTAATTTAACGAGTGAACGACCTATTGAACCAATTAGATACTACTTGCACCTTCTCCTCACCATCCAAGGTGCTCTCATTTCTGACAGCTTTCAAGCCCTTTGCAGCCTTCACAGAGCAGGATAGAATGCTAGTGTGATGTCAACAAAACCACAAAGCAACAGCAAGGAGATCCACTCAATGTAAGCTTCTCCATAATGGTGCAGAAGAGCTGCTATCTTTGCGTGTGTGTGAATTACCCAAACTGTTGAATCTCACCTTGCGAAATTCAGATTCTAGCATCTCTGAGGCTTCAGGGGGACCAAGCACTGAGCCTCAAATGCAAGGACCCTTGAAATGCAACAACTTTAACATGTCAAGAGTGCAATTTTCTTGAGTGAATGAGTGACTAGCACTGTATTTGGCAGGAGCCAAAACTGATATTCCCCATGCCATTATTAAGTACTCTAAATGAATTCTCATGTTTAACAATGGGGTTCATATGAATCTTTTATAGCTTCTTGATACTGTCTTTTGAGTTCCTTATTAAAATTCTTTTCATTCCCCCCTTTTGTTATGCAAAGTGAGGGAAAGAGAGCATGCACTTCATGTTCTGTAGATAAATGTAACAAGTAGATTTTTCTATAGTTTCCTTTCCTAATCACAATGGGAATCTCATATGTTGGCTAACATGTTTTTTGACAGCTACAAAATAAATTTTAAAGGTCAGTTGAATCAGATAAGCCCCTTTTGGCAGTCCTTGCATCCTTAGAATTTTATGGCTAACATTTAGCTTATGCTAGCAAAGCTGCTGGAGAGGATTCTTTAGAGGAAAGAGAACCTCAGAAGAAAAGTTGAAAAAATAAAGAACAAATAACCTAGAATGTCATATACAGTCCCACTGGTGTGCACAATTATATAGTGGGTAGCAGATGACACTACAGGCATTCATCTCATTTTAAATAGAACTCTTTGCTGTGATGGTTTGGATCCAGCTCATTAGAAACCTAGGAGGACTGTCATTAATAGTTGGCCCTGATTAATTTCTCTTTTTTATTATTTTATTGTTAAATTTCAAGCAAAGATACAAAAAGATACAAAAAAGAAAAAAACTACAAAAATAAAAAATAAAAAAGAGTGAAAACACAAGAGAATTTTTTTTTTAAATTACAAGAAGAGGTGACTTCCAACTTTTAACAGCAAGGATATACAACAAGTTTTCCATAATCAATCCCTTAATCTATATTAAACCAAAATCACATTATTTCTATAAATCATTCCATTGGCACATTATAAAAATCACTAAATACAGTTGCTCCATCCCCTTATATTAAAAGAAAAAGAATCTATCTCTCTCTCTCTCTCCTAATCAACTTCCCCCCCCAAAAGATAACATTTATTTAATTATTTCCTTCCTACTACTATTCCATACATTTCTGTCTACCATAATAAAAATCAAACTAAAAAGCATATAAGTTGCCTGCCATTATAATTAATAATATACTGTAACAATTATAATAAACTTAATCATATTAAGCCTAAAACCAAGCATTTATAATTATACCTTGTTAATCTTAATCCAAATCGTTAAAGCTGAATGAAGTCAAACCAGCCCTAGAAGCAATCCAGATAAATATTCTTAAGCCCTTATCCCACTTCAAAATAAACCAGAGCATTTACATATCCCCACAATACACACAGAGCTTTTTTCATAAAGAAATCAAACAGCCCAACTGCCCCCTTAAAAACTACGACTTCTCAACAGAAAGCCTCCCATATATAATAACCCCTTCTTTTACCTAACATTCCATCAGAAAATCAATTTCCCTTATGGCTTGCAACTCGATCTGTCCCTTTAATTTCTTCAACTCGACAGTCCAATCTTCATCTAGCATTTCAACAGAAGCCCCAATCTCACTATTAGAAGAAACATTTCTCTTCAATTTCTTCCACAACATCCCCAATCAGATGACACATTTTAAACCTCATATTTTCCACAATGTCGTGAATGCCTTGCATAAAAACTAGACAGGAATCAAAAAGGATCTGTTTAAAGTCTCAATGGAAATCCGAGAAATTAATCACAAAAATAATAATAAGCACCAAGAGAATGCATTTCTCCTTGCTGTAGAAAGCCTCTCTTTGGGTACATAAACTTAAAATAAAAATAAACTGGGTGATTTAGAAATGGGGTGGCCAGTCTTAATGTCCCTTTAAGGCTACAGCGCAGCTTGGAAATGGTGACGTCCCAACCACCCGGCTGCTCTTACCGGTTGATCGCGAGCAGAGCTCTTCAGACCTCCATATTCCCACCGGAAGCCCGGCCCTGATTAATTTCTGTTGAATTACTGTGTAATTCTTTATCAGTCATGTCATAATAGGCAACACAATGCTATCTTCTGTCTCCAACTTATGCTCCTACCCACCTCATGAGATAGCTTCTCTCAGCAATGTATTGACTAGATTTTAGTTAATGAACAAATGTGCCGGGAGTGCTAATGACTTGCTAAGTGAGAGTGATTTAAGACAACACAGAGTCTTTATCAAGTGACCTCCCTTGCCAACAGCTGTGAAAATGGCTTAATAGCTTCCTTAATGAAACATAGTCAGATCTGAAGATATGGATGTCATTTAGAGAACCTGGGTGTTCACCATGACCTGATTCACATATCATACTAATCACAGTCTAAAAAACCATATTATGGCTTACTGTAATATATTTTCTTGGCCAGTGTGTCCATGTGTGAGTAAGGGGCACTTTAGTCATAACCGTCAGTAACCAGTGAAGAGTGGGCCAGTCTTTGGGCAAAAGACCGCCAGCCACTGTTCTTCACTGATTGGCCATAGTTCTTCAGAAATAAACTCCCCCCCCCCATCCTACTATGAGACACCCTGCACTGCACCTGTTTTGTCTTTTTGCGTGGGAAATATATACTCTGCCGCTGAGATAGATTTACAGTTTAATAGCCCTTGTAAAAAAGGGAAAATGGAAGCAGAGGAAACAAGAAATTTCAGTTACACTATTTTGTGAGCCATTGCCTGATAGTTCTTTCCCCTATCTGTGGCTTTCCTCCATACTGCTGAACTGCACCTCCAGTCTGTTACCTCAGCTTTCCTACCCAGTTGACACTAATTATTAAAACCACTGCAAGAGTGAGTTGTGGGAATGAAAGAGCCAAGCAAAACTGGCCACAGGACAAGCTTGGCGTATGTGTATGAGGGAAGCTCTCCACCTCCTTGCTCCCCAGGGAGGTTAGATGGAATGGCTGTGGATGGAACATTTCTTGGAGCAGAGGAGCAAAATGATTGCAGATGATGCCAGCGAAGCTTTTCCTTCTGGTATGGCATTAAAATGCTCTTCAGAAACAAACAAAATGATGAGGTAAGTACTGGTTGCCATTTTCAGTTGTTAACTTACCACAGTGGGATAAACCCCTAAGCTGTTTTGTTATTTTGGCCTGCAGAGTACATTTGTCCTGCAAAGCATGTTTAATTTGCACCTTCAACCAGGAACCTTGACCCTGCAAACTAAGCACCACTCCTTTTTAATTTTTGTGCATGTGATGCAGTGAAAAAGTCTTTGGTTCAAGTTTTGTGCAATTGTGGCTGCCACCTTGACTTTTTCTGATACCCCCATGGATACCGATGTCTCCAACCCAGGGGATTTACTGTATGCAGCCAAACTATATGTAGGCTGAAATGGCTTGTTGTGTATACATATATATTTTTTGCATATATATTACTTTTTGATCATCACTTTTACATTTTTAATGCTCCCTCCTCTCCCTCAGATAAAATTCCACAACAGAAAAACTCAGCAACAGCAACAAAAGATTATTTATTTTGAATGCTTACTAAACCAAAAATGAAAGTGAGTCTTTAAAAAAAAACACCTTCAAATCGCTGAAGAACAATACAGTAAACGTTCAGAAAGATGGATATTTCCAACAGGACTGGCTTTGTACCATGACATTGACAAGGACTGCTGTTCATCATAGTGCATATGCTTAGTGATGTATTTGGGGCTGTTTTCTCTCTCCTATATCACTGACAGTGTGCAAAGTGCATTTTGACCCAGCAGGCTTCAGAAATCTGAAGAAACAGCAATCTTATTTACAGCTTAGGGAAGATATTCAAAAGCATATTAACTTGGCCTTGGAATTGCATTTTCTGACCTTATGTACACATTGAGCTGAGCAATAAGGTGGTTTATTGGTTTTGGCTTGTGATATTCTATGAAGTTAGCCATAAACCAGGGTTTGTGGCATAACGCAATGCATTTTTCCAACTGTTATGCCTCTTTCAACAAACCGTGGTTAGAACAAACCTTGTTTTGTGGGTGCTTCTAGGGGCTGCAAGGTATGTGTCCAGTGATATGGGCTTGAAAACTTTTGGTCCTTTGGGTGAAGAATTTAAGGCAGAACTCAGTTGTTTGCTTTGCAAATGCTCAACACATCAATTTCAACCCCTAGTTTTGCTGAAGGCAACATGCAGACTAATATGTATCAAGTAGTTCCACTGGCTGGGACAAACACAATTTTATCTGGGATCATCTGGGATCATCTGGGCAGGGGGTGGGGTGGGGATAAAAGAGTTTTTTTTTAATTAGGGGAAGATGAAAGTGAAACCAAATGCAATAATAGAGAAAAACACGAAAAAGGAGTAGAGAGATTTTAATGTAACCACCATGGAAGGTACTGTACTTTGGTACATAGTTACGGTGACGATGTTTTCTTGGAAAAAAATTAAGGACAAACCTGAAAAAGGTTCATAAGGATAAAAATGTTTTAATTGTTTATGTTTGTAACTTTGCTTTACAAAGAAAACTCAAGAGCAAAACCAAGGGGGGAAAAATACAAAAATGCATATTCTAATAAAATATCTAAAATCAAACAGTATATGTAAATTTATTTTAAAAAGACAATGCAATTTCCATACTTTTCACATGAATGTGAAAGACTGTGCCTTAAGTGGTACCATTTGTATGGTAAAAATTAAATGACCAAAATAAAGGACAAAAGTGAGTTTTTGAAAAATAAATAAGTTTAAAGGACAGCTTTCTGAAATAAAGGGCTGTCCTTTATAATAAAGGGTGTATGGTCATGTACACACAGTACCTGTTGGTTTATGTGTTTGCAACTCTGGTGGCATTTTTCTGCAGTGCTGATGAATGCATCTGAATGACATAGGCACATGGAGGTGTAGAGATCAGTCAGATGTATCAAGAATATTGTAAGAGAAAATAAATGGTATATTTTAAATAACTGGCATCTCTCATCAACCCTAAGTCCCTTAAAGCCTTTTATTTTTCTTAAAAACTCTTGACAGCCATTTTGGCAATCTAAAATATATAATAGATTAACTCTTTTTTGGCACATATGCGAGCCATAAACATTGTACCAGAATTTCCCTCAGGTAAAAGATTGGCTTCATACAAAATTCACTTTTCAGCCAGAACGGCTGGAAGCACCGAGACATACACCAGCAAAGTGGAAACTAAGAGACATAAAGATCCTAGTGATAACCCTGAACCACAAAGACCACAAAGCACTGACACACAGCTGTAATGAATAAGATTCCAACCAAGAGCATGAGACAAACCCATCACTCAGTTAACAGCAGGTGGTATTTGCATATTAAAAGATCAGTAACATTTAGAAGCTGCACTTTTGTTGGGGGAACAACAGCAAACATGAATAACAGCAATTACACTATGACAATTGGCAGCATCTCATCAGGAACTATATGGCAGAGAGAAGAGATTAAATTTATCTAGCAATGAGTCATAAAGCACTGCTGAGAAGAAATGACATTCTCTTGGAGAATGTCTGCACAGACTGCTGGCTAAAGAAAATCTATTGGCACCTGCAGCCATTCATTGAAATTTCAGTCTGTTCCATAGTTCACTATAAATTCCTTAAAGATTGCTCATGTTTGCATATCAAACAATGTCATGTTTTCACATGTTCACAAAAAACAAAAAAAACCCCTAAAATATAACCACCTGCATATCAATCTTCCAACATTTGGTATTTCCAGATATGACAACAATGCCATTATCTCCAGCCACTTAGTTATGTTGGTCAAGGATGATGGGCGCTGCAGTCTAACCCATGTGGAAATCACCAGATTTGATAGTATGATGCTATTCAGCCACACAGTTCATTGTTCTTGAAATCCTAATTGGAAATTCCATTCTACTGCATAATCTTCAAGGCATTTAACTGCACTTCAGTAATAAAATACAGTTTTGACAAGTACCTGTTTGGGAGTTGGGCTGGGAATCTGATATATGTCATCACTTTGAGAGAGAGAGAAAAACCCCAAAACATCCTGGTATAACAATTACATTCAGTTTAGTGGAGCACAGGCAATGGATGTGGGATGCAACGAACAAAATTCCCATTGTATTTATGCCACTTTAGGCAATTTCTTTAATGATGTTATTATGCAAATGACTTAGTTCGCATCATTTGCAGACAATCAGGAATAATGTATACCCCCTCCCCCATTTGGCCCATTAAATCATGATTTCACTGTACTTTAAATTAAAAAGTATTCTTAAAATTGATGTACAGAGAGGACTCCCTGGAAAAGACCCTGATGCTGGGAAAGACTGAAGGCAAAAGGAGAAGGGGACGGCAGAGGATGAGATGGTTAGATATGTCTATGAAGGTTCTCAGTCATCCAGGTGGAATTGTCTGTAGCTTGAATCGTGTCAACTGGATTTCTATTTTCTCAGTGGAAACGTTTTGCTCCTTATCCAAGGAGCTTCTTCAGTCTGAGCAAAGTTGGTAAGGGAATCCTAAATATGTTTCTAGGTAGCTGTGTGACCTTACACCTGGGGCTAGGTCATGGTTATATTGAGATGTTATTTTAAGTCCTTTTATCATCTAAAGGAGGATCGTTAAGATCACCATGCTGCTGTTGAGCTTGTGAAATGGTCTTAATCTTCCTAGGCACAGAAGACAAAGCAGGGAGGAAGATGGGGGAAAGATTGTGCCTGAGGCCCCCACCTCTATTCAAGGAAGGATTTTCCAAGTTGGCATAAATGGATTCCTTGACCCCTCTCTCAAACCACCTATCTTCTCTGTCTAAAATGTGAACATTAATGTCCTCAAATGAGTGTCCTTTTTCTTTTAGATGAAGATAAACTGCTGACTCTGGTCCTGTGGTGTTATTTCTCCTGTGTTGGGCCATCCTCCTGTACAGAGGTTGTTTGGTTTCTCCAATGTAGAGTTCAGAGCACTCCTCACTGCACTGGATTACATAAACTACATTGCTTTTCTTGTGTTTTGGAGTTTGATCTTTGGGGTGTACAAGCCTCTGTCTCAGTGTGTTGGTGGGTTTGAAATATACAGGTATGTGGTGTTTGCCAAATATCCGTTTTATCTTTTCAGACATGGTTAGATAGCATCAGCGATGTAATGAACATGAATTTCAGTAAACTCCGGGAGACAGTGGAAGACAGGAAGGCCTGGCGTGCTATGGTCCATGAGGTCACGAAGAGTCAGACACGACTAAACGACTGAACAACAACAAAAATTATAATCCAGTTTCAGATTGCAGCCATAATTTAGGAGTCAATCCTATTTCACTCAAGGCACTTTTATAAAAGTGCTTTGGCTCACCTTGGGACAGGTGGTGTACCAGTTTGCTCTCATGATATTCTCTGTTTTGGGGAGCTAAGTCAGTTTATTTCTGACTCTGCTTTGGTTTATCAGAAATTGCAACAAAGCTGGTATTTTCCTTTGGATTGCTAGGGATGAGCAAATCCCTAGTTGCTGAGGTTGAGAAACACTGTTCCATACATTGTTTAAGTCATAAAATAACTGGAATAAGGATGAATGGAGCAAACATATAGACTGTTAGTTTGTTTGTTGAATTTATTAGATGTATATCCTGCCTTTCATTCAGAAGCTCAAAGAAGCAGGCTGTCTCCTCTTAGTCTTCCCAACAACAGCAACCTTGTCAGTTTAGGCTGAGCTGAGACCTATTTCAGAATTGTAGGGAATTCTGGGAGCTGCAGTCCCAACACATCTGCAGAGCCAGCTGGTTAGGAACCAATGTAGTAACTGCTTGTTAGGGAAGGTACAGGTAGTCCTCACTTAACAACCATTCATTTAGTGATGGTTCGGACTTACGATGGTGCTGAAAAAACTGACTTATGACTGGTTCTCACACAACTGTTGCAGCATCCCCGCGGTCATGTGATCACAATTTGGGTGCTTGGCAACCGGTTTGCATTTATGACCGTTTCAGGGTCCTGTGGTCACGTGATCGCCATTTTTTACCTTCCTGGCCAGCTTCTGGCAAGCAAAATTAATGGGGAACTGCAGGATTCATTTAACAACCACGTGGTTCGCTTAATGCCCATGGTGATTTGCTTAACTGCTGCAAAAATGGTCATAAAATTGGGTCAGATTCACTTAATGACCACTTCGCTTAGCAACCAAAATTCTGGTCCCAATTGTGGTCATTAAGCGAGGGCTACCTGTATGCTCATGTTTTGTGGTCAAAGTGAGACCAAAAGAAAGTAATGGGTAGGGTAATGTATTAAGGGCAAGAGGGGTGCTCATCCATCATTGAGCACATCCACATAGCCTGCTTACCCAAGTGCAAGGATGCTGCACTTCTATTTGCTCAGGACATGGCCTCACAATGGAGCCTCCATCATATGGGCAGCTCCTGAGGAAGCTGATCCAAGCTATTCCAGCATGAAAGTAATGTTTTCCCATCCAGACAACACATGGAGCATAAAGAAGGAGGCTCGATGGGACACATTCAGGGGTGGGGATCTGCTTGGCTATAATTGATTGAGTGGGTCCGCTGAGGGACTGCCCCTTCTGCCTGGTCCCTGGGCTCAGGGGCTGGTCTGCAGTGGTGTGTTCGCTGCAAAGGAAAACAGGAACCCAGCTTCTGCAGCCACTTCCTTAAAAAAAAATAATGCATTGGTCAACTAGTTGACCTAAAGAGTGCAAGGAAATGCTGAGATTGGCTAGTCTGCTCCTGGTTTAATGTGTGTAATTGAAAGGGTGTGGCTCTTGTTCTTCTGCAGTGGGGAATTCCCTTCCCAGGAGCCGCTGCTTCCGGGGAGCCTCTGGTTCCTCACTTCTAACTCTGCAGAATATTCTTTTAAAAACTTCACTCCATCATGGAAGGTAAGCTGGTTCAGATATGGCTTCAACATTCAGACACATTATTTTCCTCTCCTACCCTTCTGGACGATCAGAACAGTAACTATGCTGCAATTTGATTTGCAGTTAATTGAGCTGAACTCTTCGTTGCCACCTAGACATCAATAAATTGACAGTCCCTCGAGGGGAAAAAAATAATTGATTTGACAAAACACTCGGATCTTACAAGCACACCTTGCCACACATTCTGTATGGCAATTAGTGATGGCTTTTCCCAGGTTGGTGATATTTGAATTTCTGCAGGCGGAATCTACCAATCACTGCCAATATAGCATTGCTCAGGACAGCTCTACAGACAGTAGCACGGCATGGTTTTTAAGTTCCTCTGCTTTGTTAAATCAACTATGCAGAAACATCCAGCAATTAAGGGAAATGCACTAAAATGTCCCTTGATGTTGCTTTGGCAAATATCTGAAATGCAAAGTTTGCTATTTTTATGTTTTCAAACCAATCCTGAGATGCATTAAGCTGAAGTAATCAAGATGTGCAAACACAAAAATCTTGAGGTATAAAAATGAAGATTAAAAAATGGAAAGGACAATGGAAAGGCAGAAGCAGAAAAAACAGATCATAAAGTTTGTCTTCCTGTCCACCAGCAGGTCATCCAGCATTTGAAGATACAGTATGGACAGAATTGTAGGGTCCTAACAGAATGGAAGCTGATCCATAATTCATCTTTGAAAGTACAGTCTCTATGTTGTCCAAAGATGTATAACTATGTTTTTGGGAGGTTAAAGTTCATCTCACTAAATTCAATCCTACTATAACTGGCTTCTTGGCATCAAATGATTTTCATTTATAATACCTGACACCAGGGTAATGGAAAGTGGTACTAAATGGTGGGCAAAGGATGGGATCTCTACCTAAAATATCATTTCCTGAAAGTAAAAAAAAGTCTATGCATGCCAGAAGAAAAGACAACACAGTGATAGAAGTTTTCCTATTTCTGATCCTTCAGCGATAAATTGTTCTCATTCTTCTCCCCATTCCCATGTGACAGGGATGGGCAACTTTTAATGAACATAGGCTGCACTTACATTTTTTAGTTGGTAAGATCACATGTATCTGCAGTTTTACATTTCTTTTCCGAGATTTATTGGGATGGGATTGAGGCTCTTCTTTTGGAAAACTCTGTAAAATCAGTTTTAGAGGTCACACTTTAGTTTCCCTGTTTCCCATTTCAGATAAGAAAGCTAGCTGTTTGTTTGTTTGTTTATTTGTTTATTTGTGGGATGTCTTTGCTACCTCAGTCCACATGGATTCTAGGTGATCTACAAAATTCAAATTAAAAAAAAAACCCAATACAATTAAATATATAATACCATATAGTGACTCCATGCTGATCATTCCCTAAAGGCCTTCCAGAAAAGCCAAGTTTTTATAATCTTCCAGAACTCAGGGCCGCAATTGGGGGGGGGGGCAACCGGGGCATGTGCCCCGGGTGCCGCACTGGGGGGTGCGCCACAAGGATGCCTGGGGTGCGCCAAAATGACAAAATAACCCATGGGGGGGGGGAGCGCGGAATCCATGTTTGCCCTGGGTGACACAGACCCTAGTTCCATCCCTGCACAAACTGTTCCAAAAGAAAGAGCCCCCCCAGAAAATGCTTTCCATTGCACCCCCTCCCACTGCAGCTCACACCTTCAGTAGCTGCTGCCGGGCCCCAGATAAGGAAAGGTGGTTCCAGTCCTTGAGTCATAGATGGTTTTATGGGTAGTGACCACCACCTTGAATTGTGCTTGGAAACACACCAATGCAGTTCCTGCAGCAGTACTATGAAGTGGCAGAACTAAGATTTCCCAGTAAACAGTGGGCTGCTGTATTTTGGACCAGCTGCAGATCCTGGATACAGTAATTTAATTTCAAGATGACAAGGGCATGAATGCCCATTTTCAGTGGTGCTGATTTAGTGCCACTACATTTTGGAGAGGGATCAAAGGACTATCTCTACAAAAAGCTTGGGGAGTCATATTTGGCTGGGGCTGCAGGATGGCCTCCCTTGTCATATTCAGATACCTATTATTTGTATTTGCAATCAGGCACCAATCTATATTTATATGTGACTGACTTCACCTGCATGTTTTCTACTAATAGAACTCAGTCAGGATATAAAACTGAAGGGACATCGTATGGAACTTGCATCTTTAGCAATAAAACATGGAAGTTCTAGTCTAGACCTGATGCCACGTAACATGTATAGACATCATCTAGCATAGGTGATTTTGAATGACCAAAATCTGGGAGATATATGTCATATCTGCCCACTGACTTAAGCCATAGCATTGTGCAATGTATCCTGTTCAGCCTCAGTCAGTCCTACTTTTTGGCCTCAACATCCTATCGCTGCGAAAGCAAATATTAAAATGAATTGCAAAGGACTTTTCAAGAATATTTTAAAATGCAATGGTTAGTAGTAGTTGCAATTGCAATAAACAGCAGGGTTGCCTCTTTTCTTGCCTTATTGTACATTAGATTGTATATTCCCAGCCCAATGAGTTTTTTAAAAGGTTCTATATGTTAATTCTTAGGGTTGAATGCTGCCTATAACCTTTTCTTAAAAGTATGGCACCCATCATTGTTTGTAGATTATGATCCTTCTTTTCAGTAAATGAAGTTTAGATATCATTAAAGGCTTTGTCAGTGGTGACTTACGAGCCTTCCTTGTGGCAATAAACTAAAGCTGTGACAAATACCTCTCTGTCTTATAATCTGTTATGTGTAAAAAGTTTCAGTATTCCAATTACTGGAGATCTACAGTCAATGAATTAAAAGGCACTCAAATATCCATCAAGGTTGCCCCAAACATTAGTCAGAGCTGCTAGATGTTCATGGTGTGCAGTGTCAGTCTGAGGTTTCTTTACTAATGACAGAGCATTATTCACTTGGACAGTGAAGTTCCTGTTGGAACGCCCTGTAGAGGACCATGGAAAGGGATGCATCCAAATTTGGCTCTTCTTTGATCTTTAATTTTTGACAGTCAAGTTATTTCACCTCTGACTTTTTGTGGAAAAAGTTAGGCAGAGAAGAGCTCCATGTTTTTCATCCCCTAACTCAGAATTAGTGTATTATTTGCCCAAAGGAATATTGACACCAGCCCTTATCACATATATTGTTTATGTATAGAATTGGAATATCAATCTGTGTCAATACAGGATGCACTGAATGTCCATACTGTAAAATCATCAAGTTGGTGGCCTGCAGTGATTTGTTAGAATTATTTTGAAATTATGTAAGGGCAGAATTGACCAGACAATGTACCGAATGTGAGGCCTCTGTGAAATAGGCACATTAATCCCCAGTGTACTGTTTTTCATCACCAATGCAACATAGTCTGCTTCGATGAGGTGGCTGGCACTCTGCAGGTGATGTTCTCTGCCTCAGTGCTCTGATTAAAAGTGCTCGAACACTTCTCCTTGTTGAGACAAAGAAGAGGTGCTTCAATCAAACTTTGAAGGAAGCGAAGAGCTTATCTGAAGCTTTATACAGCCCTACTGAATGATATATGATACATCAGTTTTAATTGTATGGATGCTGGTTGCATAGTAATAACTATGGTTTATCTCAAGTGTACTTTTATATTTCTGTATGTAAAAGCTAGATATAAGTATAGCACACATACACAAAATAGGCTGATAATCTGTACTTTATGGTAATCATTAGATGGCTTCACTTGAAGAACAGGATCTTATGAATCGGGTAACAAAAGATAATCAAGAAAAGTATGAATAGGTAACCTCAAGGTCTGTGGGAAAGGGAAGGAATCTATAATTTCTATATTTCAAGCTTTCATTTTTTAAAATTGCTTGCTAGAAGACCTTTCTAGAAGTAAAGATTTAAAGTAAAACATAGAGTCTCCCTTCTGTCCAGCCTGTTCCTGCTTTTGATTGTTTTTAGCCCAATGAAGAAACAGTCCTGGCATAATAAAGAGAATATTTTTTTCCTTTAAATCTTTCCTGGTGGGAAGTGACTGTTGCTTCATAAGAAACAATTTAGAAATTGAGGCTTTTGATGTAGTTATGATTAGACAATAATGTGTCTGTCCAAAATGAAAAGGTAGGAATAGAAACTGGAACTAACTAACTAACTATGTCTAACTCTATATATATTTAAAATATATATAGTGACATTACTGAACATCTAAACATTTTAAAAAGTTATCTTCCCAATATATGTAAATAAAACTGACCACTATTTTATCCACGGCTGAGACATTGGCATAGTCGTTCCATGGGGGCAGGACAGTGATGGGTTGTAGACACGTCATTGGTGTCCCGAAATCCCTTAATATAGCAGTTGAAAATACAAAACAACAGAAATGGAGTTCAAATAATTTTTAGGGTTGTATGGAGATTTGGAGGACGCAGCACCTGAATGAAACCCAGGGTTGGCTTAACCACACTAAGTATTTATAAGTTATTTATAAAAATAATAAAGGCGGGCTAAAAAAATCCTTTAAAAATCTAAAGTAAGTTTTGTAAATTGGTGTTCTCTCGATGAAAGTATTGACAATGATATAAAGATCAGTTTCCCATGAGACTCAGAAGAGCTATGGGATTGAGTGTGGCATGCATAATGCTTGGACGTAGAAAGGTCTTTATCCTAGAAAGATCCTGAGAATTATCTTTCTGATGTTTAGGATAAGAATGATCAGGGCTATTTCTATCATTTTTTATCAGTTATTTCTGGCAATAACTGTCTTAGGTGGTTTCCTTTTCCCCACTCAAAAGATCAGCATCCTGAAAAGCTTAATATTTTAAATTGTGTCTCTTGGCAATATCCATTATCATATCATGGGGAAGTTGTGGTTGAAAAGCATCCAAATCAATTCTGTAAAAATATGCAATGTATGTGCTATCCTAATCTCCAGTGGCAAACTTTTCAATCTCACTCATGTGTTAACACCCTTCAGAAGGAAAGCAATGGTATAAACTGCTGCTAGTCATGGCCGAATGTTTTTTTGTAATATTCTTTAGGAAACTCGAATTGGTGAGACTCCTACTGAGCACTAATGCATTGAGGGACCTTTCTGCTCCGAGGAAGACTTGACTCTGTGTTTCCAATAGTTCTGCTAATATTGTGGCCTTTGCCCAGAATGATTCAAAGTTGTTCCATGCTTCTTTATACTCCCCTTGGCAGAAGATAAAGGGCACTCTGCCTGATGGAATTGTATATAAGCTTTTTGTAGGGTTGTGTTTAGGGAATCTAATCAAAGAAAGAGAAGCAGCAATAAGCGCAGCATGAAGTAGGTTTCTGCAAGTTCCATATATATTCATTTACCTTTGCCCCAGGATCTCTTCTTTCCTGAGAATACAGGCCTTCAAGGAATTCAATCAGCTCCCTGTAATTACAAGCCATGGATTGTAGGAAAGCTGCTCTTAAAGTCTACCTTGTGGGGCAAAATGGCCACAGATATATGTTGCCCTGTCCTTGTTGAAAGTCCTTAAACCAGGGAAGAAGTTTTGGCGAACTTCTGATGAAGGTGATCAGTCAGTTATTTCCCGCAGAACATTTCTACACATCTTATTGTTTCTTGATAAATCTTGTTAAGAATTGTGTTCATAACATGTACTACACAGTGAATACACTGGGCCTGTGGCACCTCTTCCTTCATAAGAGTCTGTAATAGACTCAAATGTCTAGCAACTTTAGATACTCCCTGATAGTATTGGTTGCAGCACTGGCTGAAAGGAAGGTTGAAGAGGCAGAGAAAATCTTTCAAATTAGCAAACAAATTAGCAAACAGAAATTCAGATTAGCAAACAGAGATTTTGCAGTTGTGTCACAACTTTCATAATCCCATCTCTGTCTCCTTCCCCCACAAAAAATCCTTAACAGAGATATCCTTTGTCGCAATGCAAAAGGAAAATGATACAGTACCTGCTCCATCATACTGATATCTGCAGTCTCAACCATAGTTGATATCATAGTACATTGCGGTCTTGATCTCCCAGAGGAATGTATGTAGAGCCATGATCTCAAGCATCTTATTCATCATCCATTTGTAACTCATATAGTTCAGCCATTATTTCATCTGTGGAATATTATCTGAATATATCATCAAGAGCTACCTCAGGTTTGATTTTTTTCCAGTTTTTCTCAAAATGGCCACAGAGAGCAACATAGACCAGTTATCAGACTGATGATAAGATGACCAGCAGTACTGTTTTAGCCTTTTACACTTGCCTCCAGTTTGCCTTCTGAAATACTGGAACAAACATTTAACACAGCTTTATTAGCTACTACAATGTAGGCAGCTGCACAGCACAATTAAATACTGATGGCTGTTAAATTTCTCCAGCACTTTCTTCCAGCTGGAGACACCAGTTTGAACAAAGGCTTCATACACATCCTGTTTCTTGTGTTTGGAAAAGGAGCATTCATCTGACTGGCTGAGCAGCAAATGCTGCAATAAACTGCCCAGTTTTAAATCACAATGGAGCCACTCACATGCTTGCTTCCAAGTCACAGAGTGCCTACATGTTCCTGGTTTCCACTTTGTCATTTCTTTCAAAGCCTTAGCCAGTGAGTGCACTCCTTCCTTATTCACACTCCCAGTTGAGCCATGGGTGGTGTACGTGCACTAAAAGTACTGACAGCTGTTTGGTCCTCAGTAATGCCACAATACAGGCCACGGAGTAACAGTTTCAGTATAGCTCATGGAGTCAATTCAGTCTCAGGATGACAATTCAACTTTTGGATCAGAAATCTTTTCATATTGATGGAGAAACTGACATTTCCCAAATGGAAGCTGACCATACCAGGTTCAGACTAACCCAGACCAGTATTCTGGTGAAGAGGGACAGACAAAGCAGGAGGTGGTAGTACAGAGGCAAGAAAGAGAGACACTCAAGCACCTCCCTTCCTCCAGTTCTCTAGTGCTCCCTGGTGATGTGGCTATTAGCCTAAAAAAAGGAAAAGCCAACACAGCAGGAGACTGGATAACATCAGACTTAACCACAGGGTTGTCATATACCACCCCCCACTCCCACAAATGGGTTATCTGGCAGGGCTGGCCTAAATCACAACTTTGAGAGGTGGGAGGGCAGATGTCCCTGAAAGACTGAGCCCCCATTCTGAGCTGGGATGTCAAGTCAACTGGTTTCATCAGATTCCCAAGCTGGCAACCAGCAACTCCAAGAAAGGACAACATCTCTTGGGGCTCAGAGTCCTGAGGCTACAGCAACTTCCTCTCCCAACCTAAACAAGCTGTTCTCTGATGCTTATATTAGACCTTTCCAAATGGTTAATAAATGTACAATCAGACACAACCTGCAGTCCCAGGAACAAATATATAATTCCAAAAGTATTGGTGTAGTATAAAATTCAAATAATGAGGAAACTATATTATGTTCATTTATGAAACTCTTTTTTGATCAACACTATATCTTCTGAACTATGGGTAAGAAAATCAGAGTTTCCCCATCCACCCTTAAAAGACATGTGGCACCACAAAGGAGGGAAGGGCTGGAGCTCAGCACTAAAGCCTCTGCTTGGCAAGCAGAACATCTGAGCTTTAGTATCTGGCCTCTCAGGTCTGGGAAAGACTCCAATCTGAAAGCTTGAGATGTGGCAGACAAACTTTTAAATCAGTTAATCAATCAATCAATCAATCAGAAGGATATTAAGCTCAGTATCCAAAATTACCCACTTAGATTGTTTACTGTGAAATATTCAGCAATTGAAGTTTAGCACACAAATAACTATTGAATTCAGCTACTGTCAAGTTTTGGCTAATACACATCTGTTATTTTAGTTAGCACATAAGAATGGCTATTGTTTTAAAGCAGATACCAAACACTCTGCAGCTAAATCAATAAAAGTGGGTGAATATTTTCCATGAAAAGCTCCATCCCTGCAAAACATGTCTATCCATTTGGATGATAATGTGGGGTCCTTGTGGAATTGGGGAAAAAATGTTTTTTGTTCTGCCTCTGATATGGCTTTGTGATGTTGTCACATAAAAAAAATGATGTCCTAATACTGGCTCCACAATCCCTGACTGGCTATAATCAGCAAGAAGAAAATTCCTTTTTAAAAAGATCAGTGCCACAGGGTAGACATTGTGAGTGTACAAGTGTGACTGCAACATACTTTGCCTCATTTTTTTTCATACCAAAAATATTCAACATCCTTTTATGAATTATACCTTATTTTATATCTTAGTCTTATTTAATTCAGGATTGCCACAACGTAAAATATGAAGTGCTTTATTGCACTGAATTCCCCATCTATCTTTCCTTCTCTTTCCCCCCCCACTTTTCTCACACTACATCCCCTTTCCATAATTATCTATATAGGATAAGCTTCCAATTCCAAACGTTTTAGCACTGCAGAATACATACTGTACACCCTCTTTTATGATAACTCAGGAATTACAAGATACCACCAAGATTTCAGAATAGACAAACACACGAGACACAATACAGAGATCTCTCCAAATTCAATTCAGGCCTTGCTGCCAATCAAGTATCTATCATATATTTGCACCAGAGAATAATCAGAAAATATTCACTTACATTCAGAGAAAAGTAATATACAGTACTACCGTATGTATTTGGCTCTATTATACGTATATTTAATATGTATATTAAATACATTTAAAAGAGAAGGACATTTTTACATGAAGTAGTGTATATGAACAGAGAGTTTGCTAAGGTGAGCACAATGTAACAATAAACACAAATATAATGCAATAAACTTTGAAGAGTGTGGAGCCTTTATAAGGTTGCCCATGGGTGAATTCATCCCTTTAAACAATTCATCCTTGTATAATGGGACTCAAACAAAAGAAGGTTTTACAGGTGAAAACATTATAGTTCTCAGTAGTTTCCCTTCTGAAGTCTCTGTGGGCTACTGGGAAATTTGATTCCTGTTTTATTTTCATGGCCACAGAGTGCATATTTTATTACTGTCAAGGAACTACAAGTAGAAACTAGGCCTGTCTTGACATTGCTGCTCTGCAATTATTCACTCTAACAGTAACCATTGCTGGGAAAGCAAAAGAAGAATGATTTTGGTTTTCTAACCTTGAGTTCTCTATGCCCTTTTTGCGCAGGAAAACAATGCACTTGTGTTACTTTCATTGCCGTGATTGAACGGATCAAATTTCAGAAAGGGATATTGAGGCAACCCATCCATTAACAGCTGCATTCTCCCTCTCCCTGCCTTAATGCAGAAACAACGATGAAGCAATGACAGCCTTGCAGCCCTTCAGCTACGGTAGATGGCACGTAGTAATAATTTTAGCCCTTCAATTTCAATTGACAAAGAGAAGGCCCTAAGTCAAGCATGAGCTATTCGATGTATCAGGATGCTATATGCTAAATCTTGCATGGCTAAGATTGCAGGATGGCGATGAGAGGGGGTTGGGGAGAGGTGCAGTAATGGACAGAACTGTGCTGGTTGTGTGACATTTTTAGTGTGCAGCCTAGCAAAAATGTAAAAACTGAACTTAAGTCTTTTACTGTATCAGATGGTTTATTATATAGTGGGGACCACTAACAAGTCTTTAAAATAAGTATCTGGCAGTGGTAAAAGGAAGTTGGCAAGGTACTTTTCACTATTTCCCCCCATTGGGATAATTCACAGCAGTCCTGAGAAGTATACAGCATCAGCATTAGAACTCAGGAATCATGGTAAAAGGCTAAAGCAACTGTGTAGTTCCAAAAAGGGATTGTAGGTGGAGTAACAATGAATGACATAATCTCCTGATTTTTTTTATATTGTAACTGAACACCTGATGCTGCGTAACCTCTGGTTTTAGTTATTTTCTGGACTGCAACCATTTATTAGTAAGAGCACATTTCTAGTGTTTGGACAAATAGTGTACACAAATCTGTCTTCCAATTTTCTGAACACTTTTGTGCAACTGAGGTTTCTAATTTTTTTTTTTAACAGCTTTCTTACAGTACTTTAGAACAATTTTTGGATTTCTTTCTGTGGTGTTTTTGAGTTCATTATGATCAAAATAAAAGTGGAAGAGGGTGTTGCTCTATCACCCCAGAACCGCCTGGCTGGCTCTTTTACCCCATCTCAAAAAGCCCCATCAAAGGAATTCCTGTTGATGTCTATCCTTGAGATGTAGCTGAAACTTGGGAAGCCAAGGAGACTGAAGGTTATTGGGTGGGACTGAATAATGAAAGGGAGAACATTGATGTGTATTCTTGGTTAGTGTCAGCCTTCTGAGGTAGATCAGGTCAGGAAACAGACCCCACAGGGACTACTGGAACTCTACTGTTGCTGGGTACAATGACAGAATTTTGAAAGCCTGACAAAATTTCTCTCCCGGTCCTTCTTATACCAAAGAGAATCAAGGTGGAGCAATCTTGAGCTTCTTTTCTACCCTGTCCTCTCTTTCAGGGCTAAGTTGATGTGTATGGCTTGCATTCCTTCTTCAAGGTTATCTTTGTACTCCTCTATAGTTAGGGCTACCAGACCTAGGCAGCAAAAATCCAGTCATCTACAAGATCATTGTTTCTCAACCTTGGCAACTTGAAGATGTGTGGACTTCAACTCCCAGAATTCCCCAGCCAGCATGCTGGCTGGGGGATTCTGGGAGTTGAAGTCCACACATCTTCAAGTTGCCAAGGTTGAGAAACACTGTACTAGATGGTAACAAAATGATACAGAACCTCCCAATTTTTTTGTTTCCATTTGGTTGTCCTGATTTTTACAGCCCAGATCTCATAGTCCTACTCTTGGTAATCTTGTAATGAAGTTGTGCAAGAACTGCTGCCCTACCTCAAGAATTTTACATTTTTTTCCAGAAAAAAAATAAAAAGAAACTAAAACAAATGAGTTTCCCTCAAATTGAATATGAATGGTTGGAAAAAATGCAGGATTTTTGGCATAGCATTTGGCAGATGCACGGTATTCTTGAATCATAAGAAGGAGATAGGGATAGATCACCAAGTTTGTTGAGAAGGAGTTACATAGCAAAATCACCTCAATGCTGGCTGCAAGAAAAATGGCATGTCTGCGTTTATCATCTTTGTTAGTAAAAGGTAGTGTGTATCCATGGGCACAAACCAGGAGTATTGGGTGAATTTAGCAGAATTTAGTCTATACTCCTCACCCTTTGTTATATTCTCATCAATTATAACAATGAATTCTCCCTGGCAATTCAGAAAGGGAAGCTAAGTCTCCCTCCTCCATGAAATGACACATGATACTATGGATATTTTGCTCTCATGGAAATAGCAGAAAAATGCTTCTACTCCCTTCTCTTTTAATACCAGTACTTATGTACATCAGTCGAATTTTCTTTGTTTGAGAAGGTCCAGGAGCCTGTGGCCAGGTTTTCACTTCAGCAAAGTGAGCTGTCAGGTGATGAAAAACCATCATATGATTTGTCTGTGACTAACTCTATAGTGCAAATATAGCAATTATGGTTTATAAACTATGGTTTATAGCTTAGTGTATTTTGTGGTCAAAGACCATTTCAGTTAATTGACCAAAATATGTTTTAGCAAAAGATGATAACTCTGTACTGTATGGTAGTCAGAGGTTTGGTCGAGTCAGGAATGCACTAAAGAAGATTTATGTTCCATCCCAGAATGAACCAAGAGAATCCATCATGAAACCTTTTTCTATTGGGAAATCCCTCTCTTCACTTGTGATAAACACAGCAATACTTGTCCTAGCTTACGAGATCTCATATTTATGCATTTTACATGCAAATATTAAATCCACTGAACAGATGCCATGGTTTTGTTGTTCCTTTCCTTTCTCAGAAGAAGTATCTTTAATACTTCTTATCCCCTCACCAACCAGTTTCCTCTCTCCAATCATGCCTGGAGAACTTAATGGTTGTTCTTCGTTTTATATTAAGAAATAAATATAGTTATTCATTTATTCAGTTCTAACTCTTCTTCAGGAACTCAAGTTGTTATATGTAGTACTCCCTCTTCTAATTTTTCCCCACAAAAACAACCCTTTAAATAGATTTAGCCAATTTTTTTGATTAAAAAATGTTTGTAAAACCAAGTTGGAGGTGAGCTAGAAGTCTCTCTCTCTCTCTCTCTCTCTCTCTCTCTCTCTCTGTGTGTGTGTGTGTGTGTGTGTGTGTGCATCCATGACATATTATAAAGCCTGACTCAACCCATGTCTTTATTTCAGCCCATGTCCTAACATCCTAGTGGACTATTATTAAAAATATCTCACTGTACCATGCTCTACCATACCACCATGATCTTGTCACAGCTATCCAAGCTTTGGGTAATTGTACATTATTATGTGTGTGACTGTCTTTTGAAGTACATTCAGAAACCTGAACTGGTTTCAAATGTTCCTGCCTGGTGTTTAAGATCAAGACTCCTTACAGTAAAGCCCAACTCCTGGTGGTCACATCTAAGATTTTTCAACTCCCTAGTCTAGTTTTATAGCCCTAGAATTCCCAGGTTATAATAATTCCTAGAGGCAGAATGTCTTCAATATAGATTGTTGGAAAGTGACTGTGGACAGGGACCATTGCTTTCCAATTGAATACTGAGTGACAAAGGATGTTAAATCAATGGACTTATGGCCTGATCCTGCAGGATTTATCTTAGGTACTTAGATATTTAATGACAGGTATAACACATCTGAAGGGCACCATGTTGGAGAAGGCTAGAAGCAAGGATCTAATGAATATAACAAAACAATACCATAGCATGTCTGCCTGGGTTCTCTATCTTCTTCCTTAGGATATAAGAGATAAAACCAGCAAATTTCAGGTTTATGGAACATGGAATCTTTTTGAACCTGATAAAATTATTTCAAAAGGCATTCTCTGTTTTGTTTGTAAAGAGTATTAGATATTACTGTTAGCAATTTGTAGTTGCCTATTGTAAAGGGACACTTTTGTCTACAGATGAACTGTATTCCAGAACATCTGTAAGATTTTCTAGGGATTCCCAAAGAAAAGTCTGGGAGAAGCTGCATATTTCAGCACTTCTTCTTACACATTTACAAAATTATAATTTCAGAAAGTAGTATTTCAGTATGGAACGTTTCAAAAGAGTATATTCCCACCATATAATATTGTGCAGAAAATTTACATTTAATGTGATAAAAGGTAAATCCTCCTTCAAGTCAAACTTGACTTCTCTGACTTCATTGACCTGCCTGTGCATCATCAAAAGGTGTGATGTCCGACCTCTTACAATAACTTATGTGTTTTTATATAATAAGCAAAACATTACAGCCAAAACAGTTTTTGTTGCCACAGGGATAGCTTTTTTTGTGTTGAATCGTACCTGAAATACAGCCAATCTGCACCCTTCAGAGGTGCTTGTACTGCAAATCCCAGGTAGGATATCCAAGGACACAGACACTCAAAAGATGATGGCACAAAATGATTGCCTTGATCCATCCTTATTAAGGGGGTCCTGTTGTATAAACTTTTATTACACAAGGTCTTACTCGCAGCCTTTAAAAAAAATAAGATAAGTTAAACTTGATATACACCTAGGAAGTGTAAATGTAAGAACTGAATCTGAATTTTCTCAAGAAAATCTAGAGTATTATTATATTATCAATAACCATTATTATTAACTATTAATAGCAATCTTTGAGAATTCAGGGTAATCATTATGATATCAAGGCAGCAGCATCTGCAAGCAAGAGAGATCTACATACCTATAAGAACCCCAGGTTTTATGTGAGTACACCTTTGGTTCTCACTGGGGCAAAACTCTAAATTTCTCATCCTATATGGATGTTTTAAACATGTTGGAATTTTGTACATCCTGTACTCTCTTCTTTAATGTAAATACTGCACTAAACCATAAATTGATTTGTTTGCTTTTGGCCTGGAGTGTTATGTACAGCTAACCATTTCTGTTTGTAAGCCATAATTTATGGATTAATGTGATGTGTGAACCAGGCCACCATTCCTTATTCAGCAAACCATGGTTCAAACAAAACATGGCTTCACTGTGGTATGGACCCAGCCACTGAACTGTTTTTCATCAAGTACTAGAAAAACTTGGCATGCACTCACAGTGAGGAACAAACCGCCATTTGTTTCTCTTTCCCCCAGTATCTAATATGCCCTTCAAGTTCTCTCTAGACTGTTGGATAGCAGATAGCTTTATCCAGTGGAAAGAATGGCAAGTACCTGAACTTCATAGGACAGAGTCAAAAGAGACAAAGAACATCAGCCAACCCATCAAGAGACAACTGACATATAAACATGCAAAGTAGGTCTTTTAGAAAAGGAAAGGAGATAAAAGTGAAGTCCCTCTGCTAATTATCTCTACATTTATGGCCCCTAGTGACCAATAGGTTTATAAAATGCAGGTATACAACCCAAAGTATGGATCCGGTATGTAGATGACACCTTCATCATAATAAAAAAGGAACAACTGGAGGAAACACATTAAACCATCAACAATATCTTCAGAGGAATAAAATTCACAAGGGAAGAAGAAAACAATAACACACTACCCTTCTTGGACATCCTCATTAGTAGAGGAAATGAGGGCATTCTAGAAATACAAGTCTACCGGAAATCTACCCACACTAACCAAGTGCTCCACTACAAAAGCAATAACCCAACCTCCCACAAGAGAAGCTGTGTAAGAACACTATTCAGACAAGCACAAATGCACTGCAGCAACCCAGAACACCAGAAAAAGGAAACAGACCACTTATATAGTATCTTCCAGCAAAATGGATACCCACGCAACTTTATCAAAAAGTGCCTGACCACTCAACCCACCATCACAGCAAAACCAACAGAAGCTATGAAAAAGATTACACTGCCATACATCAGAAACATCTCAGAAACTACTAATAGACTGTTACAACCACACGACATCAGTGTAGCACATAAACCAACAAAAACTCTTCAGAACATTGTAAGTAACCCAAAAGACCCAGTAGCCCAAGAAGAAAAAACAGGAGTTATCTACAACTGTAGCAGCCACTATATAGGACAGACCAGCAGAAGACTAGAGAACACATCCACGAACACCAACTAGCAGTCAGAAGATATGATGAAAACTCCTTAATCTCACAACACATGGACAGACTCAACCATACTTTCAACTGGGAAACTGTGTGCATCTTAAAAGGTAAAAAAAGGTAAAGGTTCCCCCTGCACATTTGTGCAGTCGTGTCCGACTCTAGGGGCCAGTGCTCATCTCCATTTGTTAGCTGAAGAGCCAGTGTTGTCCGAAGACGCTTCCACGGTCATGTGGCCACATGATGCGCACGGAACACTGTTACCTACCCACCAAAGTGGTACCTATTAATCTACTTGCATTTGCATGCTTTCGAATTGCTAGGTTGGCAAGAGCTGGAGCTAGTACGGGAGCTCACTCTGCACGCAGGGCTAGGGATTCAAACCTCCGAACTTGGGATCTTCCGATTGTCAAGCCTGGTGTCTTACCCGCTGAGCCACCACATGAGCATCTTAAACCAAGCCAAATCCAAAAATGCTAGAGAATTCCTGGAAGCTTGGCACTCAGACAAAGCAGCCATCAACAGACACATAGAGGTAAACAACATTTACACACCATTCATAAGAGACAAGAGAAAAGCCAGAAGACCAGAACACCTCCTTGCCAGCAATCAACACCCAGATAGGCAAAGATTAACACCAGGATTAGCACCAGAGGAACAATCAAACAACACAATATACCCTAATCAAGGAACTATTAACTCAGTCAATCAACCAAGCAGCAAACAACAGCCCAATCAAGGAACTACCAAGGAGAGAACAACACCCCCACCAACACAAGCAGGACAAGCCAGGGTAAACAGAGAGCAAGTCCCACTCCCTTTTCGCACTGAAGATGTTGCCTAGCCTGACAATGAAACATCTGCAAGAAAACAAGAAGGCTCAGAGAGCACCAAGGACTCCGCAGTTCAACCCTGAGCTACAAATATTCTCTTTGATGGGTAATGCAGGTAAAGTTAATTTCAAGGGAGATGTGGGGCCTGGGGAGTAGCAGGTACAACACAGTGATACATGTGTAG
Organism: Charina bottae; assembly: GCA_023362775.1. Taxonomy (NCBI): domain Eukaryota; kingdom Metazoa; phylum Chordata; class Lepidosauria; order Squamata; family Charinaidae; genus Charina; species Charina bottae. The sequence continues at coordinate 92,867,452 of JALMGJ010000003.1, read as the reverse complement.
GTGTGCTGGTTTTAAAACTGGAACTCTGTGCTGGAGTATGTGTGTTATTGTTCATTGAAGAGACAATGGTAAATTCAGGAGGAAGAAAGTAGCTGGGACCTGAAATGAAAGAAAGTTGCACAAAGGGCATGGGAATATAACAGGAGGGGTTGCTCTCCCTATTTTTCTTTGCTGAGAAGAAAAAGCTTTTAAAGAGAGTCTGGCAGATTGTTTGTGGATATCCATTCAAAGGTAGTTTGAGAGGGGGATGGAAGAGAGAGGTGACAAACAGATTTAGTGTTTTGTTGCACATCCATTTTATTAAATGTTCCTATATTTTACAAAGAAGATAGGAGTATATTTGCCATGCTGAGAACCATAAAGCACACTCCAGTGCTTAGTTCTGGTTTAATTTGAGCTCCAGTTAAAGGCTTGAACATGTAGAAACTTTTCATTCATTGTTTGGCAGAACATTGGCATGGATGTTGAAAAAGACAGGGTTGCTTTATTTGCTTCTTGTTACCATTTCAGTTTTAAATATTGTAAATTAAAACAAATTACTTTTAGAAAAGGCATTCTGTCTTCACTCATGCCGAGAAGTCAACTGGCAAAGCTCTGAACATCTGCTCTGACTTGGCACAAGGGCAACCATATTAACTCTCCCTCTGTATGTCATTATCTCCAGCTACATTGTTTATATCTTTGCCTCCTGCAAGGCTACTTTGGCTCACAGCAGTGTTCAGAGGACTAATTATTGTTTGCCAAGTGCTAGTATTTAAGATGACATGTGAATGCTGCTGTTCTTGTTGATGATGATAATTTGACCCTAGAATGGGCATGGGCAAGGCCCTCATGGTCCAGATCTGCAGCACTGTGCCAGCCAACTTGAAATAAGAGTTGAACTTAATCATTTAAAGAGGCGCTACTGCGCTAGATATTGTTCTCCTAGGCCAAAGAATACAAAAACCTAAATGGACAAGTAAAGATTCTTTCCAATCTAGTTAACTCTTAGTCGGTCTGGACACCTGGATGTGTCCATGTAGCATTCATTGCAAAAATATGGAAGTGGTTTTTGCTACTGACTCTTCCAGGATTTATTTTTTTGTTTACTTCCCAGTCTAGTTTACAACCCAGGAATTTCCTGGAGGTCTCCCATCTACCAATCAGGACTGATACTACTTAGCTTTTTGAGATCAGTCAAGGTCAGCGAGCTGTTGCCACCTGCTGTGAAAGAATGACAAAGGACCTATTAAATGCACATGAGAACACGTGGATCATTGTTCCTAGCATTGAGTTGTCTGTGGTAATGAATTTAACTTAGATCTGATTGCGAAGCATATTTCTCCCCTTCAGCTTTGAGGCCTTATATGAGTTCAGCTGAATTTCCATCTAAGTGACTCCTCTTTTATTCCAAATTACAATGTCCTATATCAGAGCTTTCCAAACTTTTCATGTTGGTGACACACTTTTTAGACATGCATCATTTCGCGACACACTCTTACAGCAGGGCACAAGGCAGGCACTAGGACCTGCGCTGAATCACAGCAGGTTTGGAGGCAGCAAGGCACGAGGCAGGCACTAGGACCTGCGTGGAATCACAGCAGGTTTGGAGGCAGCAAGGCACAAGGCAGGCACTAAGACCTGCGTGGAATCCTGGCAGGGCTTGGAGGCAGCAGCAGTCGCGACACACCCAGGCACTGCAGACGACACATTAACGTGTCCCGACACACAGTTTGGAAGGCTCTGTCCTATATGAATGCTTCATAAGGTAATATGTAATATTGAGTCACAAATTCTGCTGTAATTATCTTGATAGACTTCTCATAGAGATTGTTTCTTCAAGAAAGTAGAATTTCAAGCTCTGAATTTTCCAAGCATGATAGCTTAGAGGAAGTTATTACACTTGTTATTGCTATTTGTATGCTGCTAATGCAAGGCTGTTCCTTCATGATCGCATGAAACTTAATGCAAGAAAGAGGCCAAGAAGCCTTGTTGACAAGGAAAGACTTTATCATTGTCTGGTGTTATTTTGAAGCCTAGCCATCTTCTTCATTTTAAGGCCAGTTCCAACAAGATCTAGTGTGGGAGAATTATTGTATGCGTTACCCATGACTTAAATGATCACACACTCCCTTCCTCTCTGCTAATCCTTATTTGTTAGGCTTCTGTCTCCAGGAGCTCAAGTCGGTCTCTGTAGTACTGTATTCCCTTCTTCAGCTTTTCAGTTTACTTGGTGAGCTTCCATGGCTGAGAATTGACCTGCTGTATACCTCCCTGGTCCCAAGTCCAACATCTTATTCACTGGCTCTCCAAGTCTCAGAGTAGGACTTCATGAATCATCATCACAAAGACCGTCATAGATTACTTTTTCAAACACAGATACTCTAACCAGACAGCCTGATATTATCATGTCAGCATCCTCATCCTTCCCTTCAGTTTTCTGTATAGAATGCTGCTACTTTCCCAATCTGACACCCTTGAGATATACGGCATTACAGCCCAATTCCTAGTCAAGTTGTTGGTGTGGAATGATGGAGGCTTGTTCAGAAATATCTAGGGAGGTTGGGGTTAAGTACTGTAATAACTGTGTCATCAGGGTCCAGAAATCATCACATCAATAGAAGTTTGTTCTTCCCATTGTTCTTTCCCATATCAGATTAGAAGTAACACAGGATCTCCCCATGATGCAGCTCATGGAAATCTTGACCAATTTTGCAAAAATCCATTGGTTGGTCTAATAATAATGTGATGGTTCTAATCTAGGTAAGGAATTGTCACATCTGATTCAGAGAAATTTTCCTTACAATAGCTGAATGCTCTTAGATATTAATTAGGTACTGCAAATGAAAATGTAAGCGTTATTGGAAAGGATGTTGAACATTTTACGGGCCACCTGTCACACTGGCATCTGCCAAAGATTCTCAAGGAATAACCTGAACAGACAGACTGGCATTCTGTCCATCTGTCTGCTTGCCTACTGACTTATCCCCCAACACACAGTTACCTACCATATGGTACTTTTCTTCTTAAATAAAAACAAAGGAGTGATGGGGTATCTTTGCTAAGTATTATTTACATACTTTCTATAGCAATGCAAACCACAGATTTGCATGAAAGATTCTTCACAACTTTGGACCTGATACCACTGAATTACCCTTCTCCTTAGCCCCATCAAAGGCTTCTAACTCCCAGTCTGGATGATTCTGCTCACTTGCTCTCAGGCACTTCTCAGGATCAGCTCTATTTCCTTTCTTCTCTAGTGTGCATGCAGCCTGTGGCTAGAAAGCACTTATGCAGGAAGTGGAGTCTGGCAGATCTCTTTATTTTTATCTTATAATTTTTATCCTAAGGAGTTGGGAATCATTCAGTGTTCTTGCTTTCCTGATATGACTAGGATGAAATAGAGAATACACTTTGGGACTGAGTGCGAGTTTAACACAGAATAGAAATATCATGTACATTCTTTTAAAATGCTATCTGTGCATTAGGAATCGTATGTGATTCCCCTTGTCTAGTTTTTCATCAGACTAAGGTAGACTGGGGAGCTCTGGACTCTTCCTCACAGGAATATTACTGTGCTTTCTTCCCATCCTTGAGTCAGGAGGAAAGTATATTGACATCCATTGCACTGTCCCCACAGCCTAACCTTTACTGTGCCCCAGCAATAAGACTGGGCAACGTTGCTGCCCTCACACACTTTAAGGTGAGAAGTTTCTGAGCTGTGATTGGTGGATTCCCTGCCAACCTTTGCCCTCCCACCCAACTCCTGAATGGATGGCATGGGGGTGGGGGTTTGAGCCTTAAGATTATTATTTTATTTAGCCTTAATTTTTTTTAAAAAATATTTACTGTGTTTATATTCAGACAGGCCTCTTGGTCTCCTAAATAGAAGACTGATATATGTCAAACACCCCCTACCAAATCTGCATGAGTGATTGAAAGAGTTGTTTTGAAATACAAAACAGAGAAACCTGAACTAGAGAACTTCTACACTATTTCTTTCCTTTCTGCTTCCTGAAGCCAATTTCCTGTATGATTTGGTTTTGGTTAGACAAACAACCTTTCCCCTCTCCCAGTCCCAGTTCTACAATGGTTTGAGTTAGTGTGCGTATGTGTATCATCCATTTTCTCTACTCCAATGTACATATGTCAGCATTTATAGAATTTTTATTTTTATGGATTTACTTCTGGTCCTGGGTGCTTTTCAGACACCATTCATACTAGCAATATGTGTTTGGTTGTAACCATTTCCCAAACATTTCAGGATCTAGACAATAAAGGATTAGATAAAGGATAGAGTTCACTGAAGATCAGTGTAGCAGGAGAGATCAGAGCCACAGTACTTGGAAATGGTCAAAATTATTACACCTAAGCTCTGTGGAGCTTTAGCATCTCAAATTGCCAAAATAATATTTTTTTTTTCCAATTTAAGATTTTGAGCAGTCAAGTCAGAAGAAAAGTCACTTGGCAATCCTAGGATGACATCAACAGGAAACTTGTTTTGTCCCTTTTTTATTGCATGACTAAGTGAGGTACCAGAAAATGGACAATCTCCATCTATATAGGTGATTACGTGTGATGAAAGGTTAAAAGTGCATGTCGTTTTATCACATGAAGTGTACGCTTAAGGCACACCAGGGGAATGGGAGCACTGTGGCACTTTCCACCTTTGATTCACCACCTCTGGGGGTCCCATTATAAAGCATCCAAAAGCATTATTAATATCTGAAAGGATGTTACACAGAAGAAGGCCAAGACCAGTTTTCTCTCATTGCAAAAGCAGGACACAGAACAATGCATTTGAACGACAGGAAGGCAGATTGAGAATGTTTGTTTGTTTTTTAAAATCGTAGCAGGAAGAGCAATGATGATGCTGTGTTGAAGAGTGGAACTGAAACAAATGCTATAAACGTTTGTGTCAAAGGAAAAAAATTGACAAAAATGTTGAAAAATGACAAGGCTGCAGGTGTAGATGGTGTGAAGGGAGAAATGTTAAAATATGGATCCAGTGGGCTTTATGGAGAGGCTGTGCAGTTTGTTTAATGTCTGTGTTAAGACTACATCTGTGTCTGATGACTGGAAGAGTGCTGTTGTTGTTCCTGTAGGCAAAAAAGGCTGGATGCAAAACTACAAGGGGATTAGTTTGCCTAGCAAGGTGTTTGGCAGAATTCTGATCAAAGGAATATGCAGAGTGACAGTGAGCAAAATTTAGGAAGTGTAGTATGGTTTTATGCTGGGCAGTGATGTACAAAAATTTGCTCTTCAGCAGGTTACTGAGAAATGTATTAATATGAAAAAAAATATGCATTCCTGTTGATTTGGAGAAAGCCTATCATAAAAGTGAATAGGCTCGAATTATAGACTGCTTTGTGTGAATATGGAGGTCAAGGTTGGCTGCTGAAAGTGGTAAGAGTGCTATATGATGGAAGTAAAGCATGCACCAATTTTGTGTGCAGATGCTGTGTTCTTGGAATATATTTCCCTCTACAAACACAATCAGCACTCAGGAGCTAGCAGCAGAACAGCCAAGGACAGGACAATTTGCTTTTATTGCAGGCGCCAGGAACCCTAATAACAAAGTTCAGCCACTGCAGAATCTAGTAATCCAGCTCTCCATACAACAGTGCCAGCATTTAAATCGTACATCTCTTTGTCATTATGTATTAACAACCTTTTTGCTGCTTGTTTTTCAGCCTTTGATGTGAAAGTCACCTGCAGCATGTTTTGATAATGGTCCTATCTGGTCTCAGGCTCTTTGCTTCTGGTCTTGGTAGCTTTAATCCTCCCAGCATAGATCAAAAACCAAGGTACCTATGTTTGATAGGGGAAATGGTGTGAATGATTACAAATATTGTATGGATTATGAAAAACTAGATTAACTTGTGTACATCACTGGAATGTTTACTAAGGAAGAGGAAATTTGCATTAAGACATGCAAATATTGGTAGAAGGGTAGTGGATGGTATGCAACAGATGAATGTTTGTGGAAATAAATAAAAATGGCTGTGAATGAGAGTGTGCCTGCTCACTTTGTTATATGGAAGTGAGAGTTTGGTGTATCAGGAGAAAAATGAAAGTAAGTTGAATGCCGTGGGAGTTGGTTATTTAAGAAGTGTGTCTGATAAAAAAGAGATAGGGGCAAGAAGGAATGAGTGCTGAAGGAATTTTGATTGAATACAAAAGTGAGTGAGAAATATGAAAACGTATGTTGAGATGGTTGATCTCAAGGAAATGAACACAGATCAAAACACAATGAATGAGCAGGTCAAGAGAATGGCAAAGACAGAGAAATTTGTCATTAGATGGAGGTGATAAGGTCTCAAAGAAGAGAGAGGTCAGAAGTTTAAGAAACAAATGGCAATGTATAAACTGGTATATCAGTATGATGGAAACGCATCTGGCTTGCAAGGACACAAAGGTATGGAGCCCAACATTGAATAATTTGGTATTAACTAGATTTAGCTCTATTTCTTTATGGCTGTTGTGGGTCTTCCGGGCTGTGTGGCCGTGTTCTGGAAGTTGTGGTTCCTAACGTTTCGCCAGCATCTGTGGCCAGCATCTTCAGAGGGCAGGAGCACAGATAGAAGCAAAATCTCTGTGCCCAGGTAGAGTGGGAATGTTCTATTTATAGAGCTAAATTATAGGAGATTAGGTGGGGTTTTTTGTTGTGTTGAAATGTTAACGAGTGGCTGATGAGCGTGATTAGCATGTTCATTGTGAGAAGTATTCCCATGTCCTGGTGGTTGGACTGAGTTCGTTGACCTTTTGCAGGCTGTGTTTTTCAGGACTGGTAGCCAGGTTTTGCTAATTTTTTAAACTTTCTTCTTTTTTATTGTAACTGTGCTGGTGTTTGTGAATTTCAATGGCTTCTCTGTATAATCTGGTGTAGTGGCTTTTGGTGTTGTCCAGTATTTCTGTGTTTTCAAATAGGATTTTGTGTCCCGTTTGCTTGAGAGCATGTTCAGCTAACAATTCTCTCAAGCAAACGGGACACAAAATCCTATTTGAAAACACAGAAATACTGGACAACACCAAAAGCCACTACACCAGATTATACAGAGAAGCCATTGAAATTCACAAACACCAGCACAGTTACAATAAAAAAGAAGAAAGTTTAAAAATTAGCAAAACCTGGCTACCAGTCCTGAAAAACACAGCCTGCAAAAGGTCAACGAACTCAGTCCAACCACCAGGACATGGGAATACTTCTCACAATGAACATGCTAATCACGCTCATCAGCCACTCGTTAACATTTCAACACAACAAAAAACCCCACCTAATCTCCTATAATTTAGCTCTATAAATAGAACATTCCCACTCTACCTGGGCACAGAGATTTTGCTTCTATCTGTGCTCCTGCCCTCTGAAGATGCTGGCCACAGATGCTGGCGAAACGTTAGGAACCACAACTTCCAGAACACGGCCACACAGCCCGGAAGACCCACAACAGCCATTGAACTCCGGCCGTGAAAGCCTTCGACAATACTATTTCTTTATCTTTTTCTTGTCTCATGCCTTAACTCCTTTGCCTCACTATTTCTTATGCCTTTTCTATACTTTGCGTATTGCTTTTTTTTACTCTGAAAGGGAAGAGTGTAATGGGAATGTATGTGAATCCTAGGAACTGCATTTCTATGTGGCAAGGCAGACTTCCCTAATGTGTTGCCCTTGAGATGTGAATTCAATTCCCAGCATTCCGGGAGTTGCAATCTAAGGGCAGATTCATACTTTCTGCTTGGCCTGTTGCCAGTACAGGTCACTCACTGCTTCATGGGTGCAGGAATGGGTGACATTGTCTTCCCTCCCACTGCCAGCCCATTGTAAATGCACCCCACAACCATGTTTTCCAGCTTTGAAACTGCTATTTCCCAATCGGAGCTGTCTTAAACCCTTCAGAATGGAGACTCTCCAGTGCTTTGTTCAATTATAGTAGATGCCTCACCACCAAATTTGCTGGATTGCCTGGCATGTTTTCTCCCCTCCAGTAGTGATTCACCTTGTATTGTTGGGTGGCTATACTTCTACTAGTTGGTGGTTGTGTGTACCTGCGTGTGTTTTAAAAGAATCTTGCAGTTGATCCAATGTTGGCCCATTAAGTAAATGAACTATCCTCAACTCTAGAAGCTCATGTTTAACCTTTACATGTCCCAGTGGGCACTTTTTAATTTCTGCCCAGGCTGGGTGAACCATGTTCCTTTCCTTTTTCACTTTCTGCTTATAGAACTGCAAAGCTTCCCTCCCTTTCCTTTTAAAAAAAACCAGAACATTTTAAAAGTACAATTAGTAATGTTTTACTTTGTTTCTTTGAAGCTGAATTATCAGTTCCTCCTTGCTATAAAGTTTCCATGGACTTACAGAGGAGTGTAGGAATGAAAGGACAACCTGCTTTCTGTTGCTTTGATTATTGTAACATCAGAGAATGATGCTACCATAATGGTAGAAAAAGAAGAAAAATAAAAAGAAAGGTCTGCATTAGTGTCAACAGAGATAATGTGGGCAGGGGAGTGAAGGCAAAGATCTGGGGAACAAAGGAAAGGCATGGAGACTAATAATGAGGGGTTGACTTAAGAAACAGCTAGGAGCAGCACGGAAGACAAGCAGCTTAGGCTGCCACACAGAATTGCTCTAGATATATTGGCTTGTTGTCACACGGAGTATAGCTGGGGTAAGGGTCTCAATACTCTCATCAACTATAAAATATGGATTGCACAGGGATATGTGATAGCATTAACATTCTAACAACATTGAAATGTGAACGTATTTACTTGGAGAAAGTTCTACTGAAATGCAGTCTTCTAATAACGAAATGGTATCTTCAAGCAGTGTCCAGAAATCCAGAAAAATATGTCATTATTGTACAAGTGTGAACAGCTCATAAATCAACCCTGTTTGAGGTCAGGATGTTCCCATGTGGTCAGTTGCCAGCACTACTGGGACACAGAAGCAACCCCAGATTTTCCAGCAGATGTGCAGTCATAGAATCATTGAGCTGGGAGGCACCATTTAAACTTCCCTCCTGCTTAATGTGGGGCTCCAAATAAAAGCATTCCTTACAGATATGTCTATGAAGGTTCTCAGTCATCCAGGTGGAATTGTCTGTAGCTTGAATCATGTCAACTGGATTTCTATTTTCTCAGTGGAAACGTTTCGCTCCTTATCCAAGGAGCTTCTTCAGTCTCAGTCTTCCTTACAGATGGCTGCCCAGCCCTGCTTGAAGACATTCTTTAAAAGCATTCCAGCACCATTTTTATGACACATCTTTAGGTACCTGAAGAATGGTGTCATATCTTCTCAAGGCAAAATACCCAATTCCTGCAATCTCTCCTTGTAGGAATTACCTTCCAGTCCCGATCATCCTTGTTCCACAGAAGCTACAGCCAACATAGTTTGCAATGATTTTTCATCTTCAGTTTTAAGGTGCAGTTAAAATGCGTTGTGTGATGTGTCCTTCTAACATGATTTATTCAGAAGATGTGGATGACTGACATGCTAAATGCATGTACATTGATGCAAATTTCATATCAGAAATACTTTCAAGTGATCAAATATGTGTGTGTGCATGGATTATAAGTACAGAGAGAAATATTTTGCAAGAAGTTCAAGTTATAGTGAATTGTACAAATGTGCATAATGCTGGAAGGAAGGCAGAATGATTCATTAGAGGGGAAGGACAGGACAACTTATCTGTTTCCTGCAATTCCTCACATAAGTAAGAAAAATGAGCTAGCTTAATAGAAATTATGTGTGACAGCAAAGGACAAACCATTGCAATTGAAACAACAGCAGTACTGAGAAATCCTGAACAGAATTGCAAGCCAGTACTTGGTACTTTTTTTAAGGGTAGCATCAGCTTGGGATGTATTTAGAAAAGCTCCCTCATTTAAAAATCAAATGAAGAGAAACAGAAGTTGGAGTAAAAGTAGAGGACAAGATGGCAGGCTTTCCAGTCCCAATATTTTACAGATTTGTTGCACATATGCTAGGGAGCAGAAACATCATTTAAGTCCAAAAGCAAATAAGATAAAACCATACATCCAGAAATTGGGGGTAAAAAAAGAAAAGAAAAAAGGATTGTATGTCAGAATGGAAGGAGTGGCAAAAAAAGATAAGAGAGAGAGAAATAAAAGCGGAGAATAATAATGCAAGCCAGACTGAATGCCAGAATAATTCAATGGAAAAACTTTCACCCTGGTTCTCCAATTCATTGTTTACTTTGTTCCAATGAAATTTGAATTGCGAGGTGAAAAATATTACCTTCAGGCTCTGATCAGTTTACTTAGTTTATAACTGTTTTCTGTGGGCACTGTCGCTTGTGATCAAGGTTCAAGCCCTCCAAGATTTCTTCTTTTCCCTTTCCCTTAGAAAGGAAATAAAATGTTGGAAGTCACTGGTTATCTCCTTCTGACATACCCTAATGGGATCTGAGTGTTTTTTTGATCTATCTACCTACCTACCATAACAAATGTTGCAAAAATACAAAATATAAAACTACTGTATATATAAAAATGCCACAAAGAAACTAAAAAGAAAAAAAAACATGCACGTTCAAGCATAAAAAAGAATCTTCTATCCCCCCCCCTCTCTCTCTCATGCTGACTTGGTTTTTAAACAACAAATTAAATCTTGCCCATACAGAATCATACTGATCAGTCTTTCCATTTTGTTTTTGTTTTGTTTTTGCTTATTATATGCATTCACTTAAACATCTTGGAATTCCTAGGAAAACTACCTTGTTGATAAAGCTTGTAAACTGTTAACTCAGATTCGCATTCCAATAAATGGTTGAGCTGATGGGGAAGAATGTTAAAAAGCATATATTGTATACATGTGTATGTATATGTGTGAATGTGTATATACAGTATACACACATACACACATGAAGTGCATATATTAATTTCTCTTAGGTATTTAAAGCAAACTGATAAGCTATTGAGAAAAAAATTATGGAATGGATAGCTCTCTCCCTGTTAGTTGTCTTTTCTAAACTGAAACTTCCATATGAAGAACAGAGTTTTAATTTCTTGGACTTTTAATGATATCATTGGACCTCTGTTTGGAAATCTGTTTCTTTTTGGAATGTATTATTTTTCAAAACGATTATGGATGCAACTAGAAAATCATTATTTGCTCTTCCCTAATATCTTAATGGGGGGAGTGTTCCTCTTTCAGCTGAGTTGGTGTTGATAGACCAGGAAAAGTATCTTGGGTGGTAGTGGTTAGTTCAATGAAAATGTCAATCCACTAGGAGCACTGCTGTGAAAAAGATATGTTACAGACCATTAAGAAAGCATTTTTAAGAATCTTGTTAATTTCATAATGTCTTTATAAAATACAACTTGGACACCACAGCTCAACAGATTTGGATGATGTAGAACAGGGTAACTAAACTGATCAAGATGCTATAACAATAATGTTGGAGACTTTGTAACTGGGAAAAAATGGTGGTGCAAGAACACTCCAGTGGAGCATTTGGATTACTCTGTAAATCCCAAGTAAAGCAAACATTTTTTACTTGAAAAATATCTTAGTTCACGTCCAGCCTTACAGACTCTCTGTGCTAGATTTCCCACTCTGATGTCCTCCAGATGTGTTGGGACTACAAAACCTAGCATTTCTTCTGCAGTAGTTCTCTGCATTACACCTTAAAGAGGAAAGTTCTCACCAGGGGCTTTTTCAGAATGTTTATTGTATGTGCCACATCATTGCAATATGCTTACTGTATGTAAAATACTCAGTGTTGTATGTGTAATAATTTATGGGGAAGGAAGGGTAGAAACAATTCTGTGAATGGCATTAGACCCAACTGGGGAGATTTCCTGTGGGAATGCTGAACTGGAAAAAGTATAATATATACCGTATTTGTTTGCTTGCAAAGGGGTACGCTCGTATAACCCAGTGTATTATAAGATATATAGAAGCAAAGGAGGTGATTAAGGTTGGGTGAAATTTATAAAGCAGACAGCAAAGTATTGTATAATGACCCACATTTAGACTGGCTATCCATTCCTATATGGGGCACATGTTCCATTCTCCCACCCATCCCCAAAGGATCATATCACTTTGATCATTTCGCCATATCAACACAATTCATGGGTTTGGGTCCACCTGTTTGTTAAGAATAATGATTACATTTCCTTTGATTTATTATTGATGTAAGACCAGTGCTCACTGTAAGGAGCAAAGGTAGGGTAGATATATAGGGTATAAGTCTTCAGGCCATAGGCTTAATCTCATGGCTCTAATTTCCAAAATTATAAATTCAGACTTGTGGCAAAACTGATATGCTCCTTCCTTGGAAGCCTGATAGATGACAAGGAAAAGACAGCAAGGACAATGAGTGCTGCAAAATGAAAAAGGTCAGAAAGGGATAGAATAGTGGCTACTCTCTCTTTTGGTTCTTTCACACCCATCATATTTATGCAATACAACCCCCAAGTTGTATTGATTACTCCTGTGGAAATTCAATTTTGGTAGTAAAAATACTGCCCACTCCTGACCTTTGGTATACGTATCTTAATACTGCAATATTTAAGATCTGTAAAGAGACGTCATGAGCTAAACATGCCATAGTGTCTGGTCATCTTAGCAACAGAGGGCACATTTGGAGTTTGGACCACCATGAAGCAAAACAAGACCTCTCATTCATCAAAAGAGACAGGTAAGGTTCCACTGAGTCTTATGAACACAGGCCCTCAAACACATAGACTTTTTGTGAGTAATGTCCTATTCATTAGGAACTTTTCTTGAAGGGCTTAATGGCTGGCAGCTGAAGCATGGGTGAGATCCCAGGAGCTGGCTTTATAATTGATCAGTTTTGAGCCCAGTGGTAGAAACAATGTCTTACTACCAGTTTTTGAGGGTCTTGGCTGACTTGTTTACTACATTCCTAGCTCCTAGACCTTGCATTTGGGTTTTTGACTTTGATGTGAACCTTGTGCATGAACTTCAGCCTGGCTTCTGACCCTGCTGTGAATTACTGGCTTTCCCCATCACTGGTTTGATGATCAACTTCTCTAGTCAACATTTAGCTATATTATAGAAGGATAAGAGATGACCATACACAAGACTGATCACCTTCTGGATTAAAAATAGCCACTGGTAATACACTGTGATATTGTGGCTATATTCACGTGATACACAAAACCACAAACTAAGCAACTATATTTTAATCTAGTGCATTGTACATACTCCGTCCGTGTGGTTAGTTTATGTGGAATTAACCCAGAAAACTGGGTAAATGGAATAAACCTTGGTTAATTACAGGTGTGTCATGCAAATCACATTATTTCTCTTATCTGTTAAGGGTAACTTTTTTGTAATGATTAAGGAAAACATTTATTCACACGCAGAAAAGAGAGAGGAGCAAAGACATAGTTCCCTATATTATGTCTCCACTAAAATTTTAAAACACATGTACCTAAATTTCTTTATACAGCTTTCTGTGCTGAGATTGAATTTTATCCACATTTAGGAATAATAGGAACAGAGCCTAAATGGTTTGTGTGTGTGTGTTTACCCCCTTTAATTGAACAACTGAGCAATGAGTCATTTCTTGAGTAATAATTACAAGCAATCATGTCTTTGTATTGCTGTTGAAATTTGTCAAACTAACAATTGTAACACAAAAGCTATGAACAATTATATTCTTTTTCTAGAAGAGGTAATTTCATTAGTGAAACAAATACCCAGAAAAACATATGCTTCCTGTGATATTAAGCTATTTTTAAAATGCCCACTCTCCCTCAATCTCTGAAATCAGACTGCAATGAGGAATAAAAAACATAGAAAGTTGCCTTACATGGTGGTCCAAGAATTGCCCATATTAATGGCAGTGGCTCACTAGAGTTTTTTCAGCCCTTTTTGGAGATGCTGCAGATTGAACTTGGGACTTTCTGTCTGCAAAGCCGGGGCATTCCCTGCCCTACCTTGATCATGTGGAATTATTTGGAAAAGATGTGTGAGAATTTTCTTTAGTGTAATCTTTGATAAAAGTTTTCTTCCTAACTTGGATGGGAAGATTACCCCCAAGAAAACAACCTCCTTCACATTATATACAGAGGAAAGAGAAACAGGCACATTCATCCATAACTGTACCAGTTTGGCTGAACAGTGTGTCAGGGTACATGTGTATGTCCATGCATTTTCAGAAGCAGTTTTCAATGGTTGCAATGAAAGTCTGCTGTAGGCTTAGAAAAACAGAGATGGCTGCCTTATATCTCTCAACAGCTCCATCCAGCATGGCAAATAGTAAAGAGATTCTGCTGGAGGGCTATAAGTTACCTACTCCTGCTCTGTGAAAAGCTAGGCTAATTTGAAAAAAAAAAACTTAATTTGAAAAAAAAAACTTTAAAAAGCAAAGTGTTACCTCTTCTTTCCCCCTCCATCCACCCAAATGCTCAAGGGATGGGGAAATGTCTGCCTTGCCACTTCCACAAGCTTTGCTGAGTTTTACATAAACATGGGTTTTAGTTTTGATAACAAGGAATGCTTACCATTTGTTCTGGAGTTGCTAACGTCCTTAACCAAACAGAACCCCCCCTTGCTATTTGCAATTATATTCTGATTTCTTTCTTTCACGAGAAATGAAGTCTGATGGATTTCTGGGTGGACCATCTGCTTGCCCTATTTCTATGTGCTATTGATTAATCACCCTCTATCTGGATAGTTGCTTTCACAGTCTTTCTCTATATTTACCGAACCTGTAATATTTCCCGAGCACCCTTATACCCATTGGTACAAAAGCAACAGATGTAATTCCCAAGCCAAATAAATGGTTACAATTAGAATCATGAGAATAGGCAGCATACTAATGCTTGTAAACAAACAAATAAAAGTAGGTTGTGTCCATGAATCTGACACTGGATGAGCAAACAGAAATATGTATTTTCAGCAACATCAAAGATACTTTCTAATCAAATAAAAAAATTATCCTTTGCTTCAAGTAACTCAGGCTTTCCCATGGATATATCATAGCCGAGGTCTCACCAAAATCAATGCAAATTCTCATTCAGTTGAACAAATATAGGATTTCAAGCATTCAGCTGCATACTAAACATCTTGAAGCTCCTTGGAACCAACAAAAACTCCAATTAATTTCAGCTGATTTTGTGTTTTATCCACATATGATAGGATTCAGTCTAACCACTCCATATGCTTTTAATTAATTAGATGTTTAAAGGAGCAAATCAGACTTATTTCAACTACTCTGATTTATTCCATTTTAATACACTACTCAAACTAATCAAATCTGAATACAAATTAAACCAATTCAACTTTTGTGCAAACAGTCTCAAGGGTACAAATTTGATTTTGGATGTTTATTATTCAAAACAAACACAATTGATTTGCAAATTAAAACAGCCTATTTGTTCTGACTCTAGTAAACATGCATTGTTATAATATGCATTTGTTGAGGACTCTGAAGGTGAAATTTGATTTTAACTTCATATATGCAAACCTTGAAATAAAATTAACTTGAGTCCACAAAGGGGAAGTCACTCTGTCAATTGTGGTAAGCAGTGTTTTTCTACAGCTGCCTTCCCCAGTTTGGTATCTGCTGATTTATTGAACTTCAGCTGCCATGATTCCTAGCTAGAATGATAATTTGTCCTGAGACCTACTATACTTGGTCATTTCAGGAGAAGGCTCCTATGTCTGTTCCAGTGAGACAATCATGGTCTTCCGTTAAATATGGGCTTTAACTTTTATTCCAGTATTGTGCAGGGCTTTTGGAATGGATGATCCATATTACTTCCAAACAATTCATGTCTTTGTGAATATGAGTAATGCCAGCCAAGACATTTTAAGTTTTATTCAAAGCAAATAATCTCTGCAAGCTTAGGCTACAAGAAAACAGAAGAACTAGCTAGCAGCTATAATGTGAGCCATGATGTTGCACTTCAAGTAATGTCTCACTACCAAACTCACTTGTTCACTTTGGTATAATATTGTCCTCTTCTTGTGTTCTTGCTTCTGTCTGTAATATGGGGATAATGATGTCTATCTCACAAAACTGCCATAATGATTATCTGTGCAAAATGCATTAAATATTAAAAATGTATCAGTGCTAAATGTTGTTATATTTAATAACCTTATACAGTTCTCTGGCTGATTTGCTTTCTGGTTGATATCCTGTCCTTCTGACACTAGATAATAAACAAAACAAAACAAAATTTTATACACACACACACACATGCCTTCAAGCCAGTGTTGACTCCTGGTGACTGTCTGTACTAGTCCCTGCAGTTTTCTTGGCAGGTTTTTTTTTGGGAAGTGGCTTGCCATTGCCTCCATCTTCCCAGGGCTGAAGAAGAGTGACTGGCCCAAGGTCACCCAGATGGCTTCGTGCCTAAGGCGGGACTAGAATTCACGATCTCCTGGTTTCTAGTCTGATGCCTTAACCACTAGACCAAACTGGCTCTTTGCAATTTTATACTGCAGTGAAAACAAAGAAAAGGAGCAGAATGTCTGTCTTCTGGGCCTTCTGTGCTCCTAACTCCCCTCTGTGCTTTAAACTCTCCTAGGGGCAGGACTGTGAAACAGAGATCCCTTTCACCTGTCAGAAAAGAAATGGAACCAGCAATGAATATAAATCTGCATAATGAGATTTTAGTTAGATTGCAGCTCTCTTCTCTCTCATCCTGCAGTTTTCTTCCCATTTTCCTAGGTGGCTGGTAAACCCTTTTTTCCAGAGAGATATTACTGTTTTTCTTATTTCTAGTGATATATGATGCTCAGGAATGCTCATATATCCAATGGGTAACCTCATTTATACACAGTTTGAAAAATGGGTGGTATATGAAGAGCAATTTTGTGTTGTAGCAGAGTTCTGTCCCCCTTGGGGTCCCCGGGTGTTTGATTAAAAACCTTTTATGGGAAATCAATAGGTTGCCCATTATAGGTCTCATTCTTTATGTGGTGATATGGGACCGCCCAATCTGCCATCTTACCTTCCCTAAATGTGTATATTCCCTTCAGCACTTCTTTTCTTATTTTTCCCCATAGCTACATTTCTAGGGAGATAAATCAGCTTCTTTTTCTCTTTTGGTTTGTAAAAGATAGCAGCAAAATGGCACTCGATTCATAATTTAACTGAAACATGTACATATGTTTGGACAAGCAGTGCTTGGTAAATTGGGCTCAGAGATTGTGAAAATGAATATATGTGCATCATTAGGGAACAAATAAGACACTTCAGGTGTATGCTAAACACTTATTGTAGGATATTGCCTTATGGTCAACTTCTTAGAAAAGTTCCAAAATGGAATCAGTTTCCATCTGAAATCTGCTCACACTATGTATAGTTTGCACCATTATTTTTTTGCAGAGGACAATATGTTATTCAAATTTTAAGGAACGGGAATTAAAAACACATTGGCTGTTGTGGGTCTTCCGGGCTGTGTGGCCGTGTTCTGGAAGTTGTGGTTCCTAACGTTTCGCCAGCATCTGTGGCCAGCATCTTCAGAGGGCAGGAGCACAGACAGAAGCGAAATCTCTGTGCCTAGGTAGAGTGGCAAACAAAACATTGCCACTCTACCTGGGCACAGAGATTTCGCTTCTGTCTGTGCTCCTGCCCTCTGAAGATGCTGGCCACAGATGCTGGCGAAACGTTAGGAACCACAACTTCCAGAACACGGCCACACAGCCCGGAAGACCCACAACAGCCATCGAACTCCGGCCGTGAAAGCCTTCGACAATACATTAAAAATACATTATTCTCCATCAGTACCAAGGACAGTGTCAATTCAGTTGCGATAAGCAGACACTGTGATCAGTGCCGCCTCCGTGTTCATACAGATGAGTTTGCTCCCATTAATGTGCAGAAATCTCTGAAGGTTGCCTTTAAAATGTTCCCATTGTTGCAGCCACAAGCAGCATAAAATAGGAAAGTCTCTTTTTCCCAGCAAAAATGTGGGGCGTCTACTGGAATGATGGCATTTGTGTTTATTTCAGGAAGTGTTTTTTCACTGTATTTACAAAACAAAATCCTCGGGACATTTGGTCGCTTTCTCCAATCTCCTATTATTAATTGCAGTAAATGCTCTCCAAATTCATTCCTTTTGTTTTCCCTTGGAGAAATTCCTGTCCTTCCGGCACTCTGATTATCTAGTGCTGAAACCATGGCAACAGATAGGACGATTCTATAAGAAAACAGGTAACTAAAAACAAGAGACAATGAAAATTATATAGAATAATAATATGTAATGGGGGAGAAAGAACTTGAGGCTGAGACCTATTATGTGGTAGTGACATGGTCAGGCTGGGTGAGACAATGACATGCCTAGGGCTTAACTTGCAGCAGTCTTTCATGGGCACAGGTGCCAGAGGTAGGAGGCATGGCTGTGAACTGATGGAGGAATAAATATAAGGTGGGATGAATGGGGGGAAGTGAGGGGAAGCAAGGCAGAGATGGTCCAAAGGAACATAAAGGAGAATAGGACTGGTATGTATAGATACATAAATAAGATGAGGCAAGATGGGTGAAAGATGAGCTAAAGAGGTCTGCAATCTTTCCTAGTAGGCACATTGGTTTAAATTACTAGGCCAAGTAAAAATAAGCAATTTTATAAATTTTCTTTTTTATATATGTACATATGCGTGTATTTTGTGGAACGGTATTTGTTTTCCATAAAATGAATGAAAATGGTTTAAAATAAGAGAGAATTATTTTGGGGGCACAGCACTACACGCACAGACTTTGTACACAAATATAATTTTTGGCGTATTATATTTACCCTCCAATTTATTTGATCTTTTAAAGCTACTTAAAATCAGGGCAATCACTGCATCTTGTGTCAATAAACTTAGTAAATTATCTGTCATGTAGAGCAGGGTTCCTCAACCTCAGCCATTTTAAGATGTGTGGACTTCAACTCCCAGAATACTCCAGCCAGCATTGCTAGCTGGAGTATTCTGGGAGTTGAAGTCCACACATCTTAAAATGGCTGAGGTTGAGGAACCCTGATGTAGAGAATATCTACTTTGGTTTATGTGTGCAGCGACTTTGCCTTGTGACAAGCCACTTGTAAGCACCAGTAGCAACATGACAAGTCATATTAGCAGTTTAAGATGGTGCTGGAAAAAATTATGGACCTGCAGCTAGCCATGGTGGATGGCTTCTGGAGCATCCTCTGCTTATTTAGAATACCCAACATATCATTGGTTCAATGTATAGTTGAAGGCTTTCACGGCCAGAATCCGATGGCTGTTTTGGGTTTTCCAGGCTGTGTGGCCATGTTCTGGCAGTTTTGGTTCCTAACGTTTCACCAGTAGCTGTGGCTGGCATCTTCAGAGGACAGGAGCACAGCTAGAAGATTCTCTCTGTGCCCAAGTGGAGGGTGTGTGTTCCTGCTGATGTTTATAGCTGCTGAGAGGGTGTGTGTCTTCTGTGGGTCATTTATAAGAGATTGGGAGAGGGTTCTTTGTGATGATTAGGGGTGTGGTACTGTCGTGTGTGGGATTAGCACATCTATTGTGTGAGTTGCTTGTATATTTCTGTTGTTGAGTAGAGTTCGTTGACCTTTTGCAAGCTGTGTTTTTCAGGACTGGCAGCCAGGTTTTGCTGATCTTTAGGCTTTCTTCTTTTAACCAATATCATAACCAATATCATTGGTTGCTTATTGGATTCAAACCCATAGCAAACCTTTTGAAGACAACTATGTGCAAGTCAGATCAGATGCTTATCTGGTTTTGCTATCCTCAAAGGATAGATCTGGCAAAATTGTTCTCTGTGTTGTTCCTTCATTGCAGAGAAAAATGTAGCAAAAAAAGAAGGCACACACAAAAGAAATAAGAATTTAATAAAAGGCCAGCTAAGGGACTACCCAAATATAAATGATTCTTCAGAGACCATCATACAAACTTAAGGTGCATATTTAGCCCCCCCCCAAAAAAAAGCTGCCTTCTTCCTACCTCCTCCTCCTCCTCCTCCTCCTCCTCCTCGTGTTTTCCTGCTATTTTCACAGGGACTGCTTTTCGGATCTTGAAACACCACTTTGCCCAATCATCTGCATCCTCAGGGCATAGCCCATCAATTTCCATGTCCTTATTGATGGTATCCTGCCATCTCTGTTTTGGTTGCCCACGTGGCCGTCGGCCATCGATTTTAAGATGGTAAGCTTGATAAGGACACAATAATCTCCTTTTTATCCATCACTATCATCAGATGACAAAACATAGCTTGGTTGCCAAAATGCTTTCTCCTGCTAACCTCATTATAAACTCATTTAATTGTTCTTGGATCTCTGTTCCTACTGTGCCATATGTTTTGTTTGTTCATCAGGGCTCAAGTTGCTCATCTCAGATCTAGCACTGGTAATATTTGCAAATAATGCAAGTTATGTTCCTCTTCTGCTTTCATGTCAGAATTGACATTGATACAAACATGGATAGGGTTTTCATCATGATGCTGTAAATGCCATCTCACCTATTTTGAAACCTCCACCCCCATGGATGCTACTATGTCAACTGGATGGACAGTTTTCTCTAGAATATCATGCAGGTTTTTATAAATTTAGCTTTATTTAACTATATTTAGCTATATTTTTGTCCTGCAAAAGAATGGGAAACCCTGCATCATTTTTTTTGTTATAAAGCTACAATGAGTTGGATTTAATTGTCCATCTGTGCTAAGTCTCATGGACTCTAACAAGTGTAAGATGTAGTCATACATCTATTAGTATTGAACTGTTATGTTCAAAGGATGGATTCTGAATACTGGGTTTTTTTGTATAATATTATATATTTTAAAGTTTTATATGCCACGTTGGCTGCAATTTCAGAACTGCACTTGAACTTCTTGAATATAATGAAGAAACTGGTGAAGACATATAGTAGGGAAAGAATACATGAAAAAAGTCAACTGAATCTAGGGTCCAGATGGGAAAATGGGAAATAGATATCTTACCTTCTCCATTAAAAATGGTATGGAATTAGGAAAACAATGAGATGGTTTACTTAGCTACAACATGCTAATCCTCCTCATGATTAGGCTTCCTTTGTTGTCTGAATTCAAATCATAGATTTAACTGTGGTTAAGGAAGAATTCATCACAATTTTGTACTCAAAAATTAAATCAAGTTACATTAACCGTAGTGTGGACCTAGCATATGGTCAAGCATCTATCATCCTTCCAGGAAAATGATGTGGAGCAAAGGTGCAACTGCCAAGCGAAAGTTCTCTTGTAGCAGCATCTTCACTGTTTCCATTTTGTTTTTATCCTTCTGCATATTTGTGAGTGTTAAGGAACATCATCACCATCATATATAGTGATGTCAATCTCATTTAGCCCATCCCTGTTAAATTAAAAAAAATTCCCTAAATATCTTCATAACAGGAAGTGCTGGCCGTCCAGAAGCTTAAAAAGGTTGCAGGGATATTGGGCAAAAGAGAAAGTTTGTTCGATCTTTATTTATTTATTTACAGCATACTCTTTTTCCAGCTATTTTATGCAGACTCCTGTTAGTTTACAAATAATATAAAACCCATAAAAACAGAGCAGTATGTTTAGGGTAAGCAACAGTATTCTACAACAAGTGAAAGCGCTTTGAAATAGCTCAGGCTCAATTACCTTCCAGAAAACTGTATGGGACAGCGCCATTGAGATTTCACAAACAAAGGCATACCTAGAAAAACAATAAACTGCTCTTCTCAGCCTCACTGGGTTGGGGTGTGGGGTATTCTACACTTCCTCTCTACGGACCCAACAAACTGGACAGATTGGTTCTACCTGATGTAGGTGGCCCTTCTGATACCCAGGCCCCAAGTTATAAAGTGATTTATAGGTTAAAAACCAACCACTGAATTGTACTCAGAAGCCCACTGGATACCAATACAGTGCTTGCAGAACCAATGTTATATGGCCCTCCTGCCAGAGCACAGGTTGCTGTATTCTGCACCAGTTTCAGCTTCCAGGTAGATTCAAAGTGTCAGCCCTTCATGGTAAGTCAGGCCAGGCAACAGACTCTACACGGAATACTGGAACTCTCCTTCATTGATATAGACTATAGTGACAGAATCTTGAAACGGTGGAGTCTTTGGTGCTCTCTGAGCTTGGTTGTTTTCTTGAGTCCTTGAGCACCAAGGACTCCACAGTCCAACCCTGAGCTACAGATATTCTCTTCTATTAGAATCTTGAAAGCCTGACAGTATTTTTCTTTCCCTCCCTCTTATGCCACATTCCTTCTCCAAAGTCACCTCTGTGATTTTCTATACAAAGGCAGTCCCATGTGAAGTGCAGTGTAGTAAAGAGGAGATGCACTGATGAGGGCATGTGGGAGGGACAGTGGGGGTCAGAGAGGGAATGTGTGTTGGGCTGGTGGTTAAGGGCAGATGATACTATCCTGGTGCTAATGGGCAGGGAGTGGATTGGTGGGAGCCAGGGGACAGGCTGCTCTTTGGATGTTTAGTGCCAATCCCATGCTCTAACCCCCTGGACTTTGCCTCTTTCTGAGGTCATCGGACTTTAAGTGGCCCTTGTCTCTGACTGCTGCTACTTAATGCCAGTTTGGCCTGTAATAAGGCTTGCTTCCCAGTAGTAATGTATGGCTGTGAGGGTTGGACCATAAGGAAGGCTGAGCGCCGAAGAATTTATGCTTTCGAACTGTTGTGGTGGAGAAGACTCTTGAGAGTCCCTTGGACTGCAAGGAGGTCAAATCAGTCAATCCTAAAGGAAATCAACCCTGACTGCTCATTGGAAGGACAGATGCTGAAGCTGAAGCTCAAATACTTTGGCCACCTAATGCGAAGAGAGGACTCACTGGAAAAGACCCTGATGCTGGGAAAGACTGAAGGCAAAAGGAGAAGGGGACGGCAGAGGATGAGATGGTTAGATAGCATCACCGATGTAACGAACATGAATTTGAGACAGTGGAGGACAGGAAGGCCTGGCGTGCTATGGTCCATGAGGTCACGAAGAGTCAGACATGACTAAACGACTGAACAACAACAACAACAAGGCTTGCTTCATTCATGAATAATTGATGAGAGAACAGACCTGGTTTGCATCACCAAGACCTGGCTGCACAGGGATGGGTGGGTGTGCACCTTTCAAAAATATGGGTTTCAGGTGTGGCGTCAGGCACAATTTCAGGGCAGAGGTGGGGGAGTGGCAATGATTATCTGTGAGACTCTTGTGGCTTTCAGGGGCACTGCTCCACAGATAACCAAATTTGAGAACCTGTTCATGAAGTTGACTCTAGGTAGGCTGACCATATTTCCTTGAGACAAAAACGGGACATTGGGATGCCAAAACGGGACAGGGTCTTATGTAATATTCCCTATTCAAGAAAAAGACAAGGGTCCCCGCCTCCCGGTCGGCGCGATTGGCTCCTGCCTGCAAACCCCACCCCCTGGTCCACACGGTTGGCTCTTGCCTGCAAACCCTGGTCTCCTTTGCCGCGCGCTGATAGGCAGGAGGGCTTCCTCTTCTGGGCTGCCTCCAATTGGCAGCTCCGGCTCGAATCCTCCTTCCACGCCATTCCCGCCGGGTTTAAAAAATGGGACAAAATTGAGATTTTTATTGAAACGATGGGACGGTTGAAAAATGCTAAAAAAACGGGACTGTCCCGTTGAAAACGGGAGATATGGTCAGCCTACTCTAGGGATAAGATGGGATTGCTGCTACTGTACTAGCTACAGTACTTTACCGGGCAGCTGCCTCCCTACCTGAGCTGTCGGATGCTGCAGCTGGGTTGGTGGTGGAGTTTCCCAGGCTTATGATCTCGGAGGTTTCAAACTGCCTTCCCTGGGCACAGAGTCAGAAGTGGTTTGGTTGTTCATGGCCACTATGGCAACCATGGACCTGACCCAAGTCATCAAGATCCTGACATACATGGGGGCCACATACCAGAATCCTGACTGCAAATCCTCCCAGTAGAGGAGGAATATTTAATCTCTTAATCATGGTTATCATTAAACCTGGCTTAGCCTCTTAAGCAAACTATTTTACCACATGCATACTAGCATTCATGAATATACACAATGTACATTCTATGTATCAGCTTCATCTTACTATATGCTTTCATGTTTCTGTAAAAAGACATAAAAATCTTCCTGTGTTGTTTAGCTGAAACCGAACATATTAACATATATAATTCACACCAAATTCAGTGCCACAATTTTCTAACTGAGTAGTCAACAATAGGATAATGAATGAACTAAACCCTCTTTTGCCACTTGATTGTCTTTCCTCTCAGTGTGTCTGGCAGAAAAAGGTCTTGATGGGCTTAATTTTGTCCCCAACATTTCATCACTTCACAACCACTAAACGTTTGCTATTTGCAGCTGTTATTAAGATTCTGACAATTTATTAACTAACAGATTATTAGAACCTGGCTAATTATTTTACCTTTAGCTCCCTCTTAGTTGGGAAATACTCAGTAGCAATTAGTAAGTAGCAATTTCCCCCAGATGTAATGTTATATACTGTATAAAGCAGACAGTGTCTTTTTTTACATCGGAATGCAACAGGTTACATCCCCTCCTACAGTTTTAGATTTCCTTCCTGATTAGACGCATTGATGAAACTACTGTTTATAGTATAGATAGGTTTTTTGAGAAGGTGTAAGAATGCTATGTTACACAAGAGTTATATGGTCTCATTTTAAAAGCGTCATATTTTAATTTTCGAACTCTTATATGTAGTTTCCTTGGTGTGCTCGTAACTGGTACAATTGCTTGGTGAGCCATAGGTGCTTGCACCTGACCTTTAAGAGATACGTGTAGACATGTCTGCATGTGCGCTCAAGTAGTGAATACTCTTTTTGATAGTATCATAGGGCAGCAAAGGTATGGACAAAGAAATGCTCTGTTGAGGATAAGAATCAAAAACCTTGCAGGAACAGTATTCAAGTCCATAAAAATGCAACAAGAATCGGTCATATGCTCACAATCAGGGAGTTCAATGGCAACCATAACATTACTTCTCACATATTTGGATTAAAATTGCCAAAATGTTTGTTTATACCGCAAACAATTAGGGCCCATTCCAGAAAGTTCTTCAGGGGCTGGATGAGGAGCAAATCCTGTAACGGATGACAATCCTAGGCACCACAAGATTTGTTGCTTTGCAAGGTGAGAGATCAGTGCATCTTGTTAGGTGGAGGGGTAGCAGCTTGACCCACTGACCCACCTCCAAGATTTCGGGGATCGCTAGTTAACCTACTAGAATCAAGAACAAATGTTTCATGTTCTCTAGATTGGCTGATGTGTTTTGCCCTGGAATAGCACTTTAACAAGATGAACATACACCTTTAAACAGAATAGTCTCTGAGGGGGATTTGGGGCCAGAGCAAACAAAACAAGCAGTAACATTACTAACTGATGCTGAAGATAACCTGGGAGATTTGGAATGATTGCTGAGAAGGGGGAACAGAATCAGAACAGAAGACTTAGACATGATCCAGAATCTAAGAAGTTAAACTTATCAAGAACAGCCAGCTTAGCTCCTCTGATGAGCAGCTGAAAGAATGACACAGAACATCTGCTTTTTTTCTTTTTTTCAAAGACTGATTCCTCTGAAATGAGATAACACTGTGATGATGTGAGCTGAGATTAGTTTGTCATTATACCCTGGAAATTGAGCTCTTTTCATAAGACCAAGGGACATTAGTGCACCATATGGAAAGCCACACAAAAAGTTATGGAGATTTTACAGGATGGAATTGGAAGTCTGGTACTTCTTACTTAACTACTTGCTTTATGTTACTGATTGATATTTACTGACCATTTGATGTGCATGAAGGGTGAAAAAGCACAGAACAAAAAGTGGCTGAGTGAGGTATTAAAAACTGGAGCTGACTGAAAAACTTTAGCCAAGAGCAAGGCAAATTGTTGACTTCTTTGAGGGCAATAGTTATCCATTTGACTAGAAAATTCATGTGCCTGAGACTTTCTGTGGCTAATTTTGACATTTGCTCCTATTGTTGTTGTTGTTGTTGTTGTTATTATTATTCCTTCGAGCCAGTGTTCTCCTGGTGACTGCCTGGATAAATCATGAAATTTTAATTAATTTTAGTAGAGAGCAAGCAGACACTGGAACCGCATTACATTATGACGTTTTGCTAACACTTTGCATGTGAGTGAGTGATGACTAAGGACAGCACAATCACCCTGCACTCAGACCCATAAGAAATTCACTGAAATATTTTCATTTTTTAAAGGTGGAATTTCTCTTCCATCAGATTGCACGAGAAGAAAGCTGAAGAACTATTTTTGCACAAACCTACAATTATTTATTTACATCCGGTGTAGCTCTTGAACTGTGTTTGTTAATAGTATTTCTATATTTTCATTACAAAGAATCTCAGTGGTTTACAGTAATTTGAAAAATATTTCAAAAGAAGGTAAAAATAAAATAATAGACACATTGTAAAGATAACTAATGACTAAGGAAAGCTCACATAAAATGGTGGGGTTTTAAAAGACATATAAAAGATATCACTGCTGGGAACTGATGTAATGTAGAAGGAAGTCATTCCACAAGGCAGATGCCACCATGAAGCAGCAGCATCTCTAGGTTGGCAAATGGCAGCATCAGGAACAGCATCTTCCCTGAAAGTTGTGAGTGCTTATGAGGATGGTGTAACTGAAGATATTTATTACATTTTATTTTATTTATTAAAATATCTATGTTACTCTTCTAATGCTTATGTGTCAGTTAGCTCTACATTCTAGTACAGGTTCCTTCTGCACTTGTCCCATTGAAAACCCCGGCTGTTTGGGGTTGTATCCTTCTGACACTGTTACTATAGTCTATATCAATGAAGGAGAGTTCCAGTATTTCGTGTAGAATCTACTGCCTGACCTGACTTACCATGAAGGGCTGACACTTTGAATCTATCTGGAAGCAAAGTAAAATTGTAAGCACAGTCATGGTTATGTGATTTCCACACAGCGACAGCTTCGCTTAATGACTGAGTTGCTGGAACCAATTGTGGTTGCTAAAGAGGACTACCTGTATGTGAATAAACTGTGCATTAAAATAAATGCAATATAGATGTTGATCAAGAACACTGCAATTTCCATTAGTGGCATATCCTATAAATAATCTGATATTCTAGCTGTGAATTACTTAATTAGCTATCCTTGCAAACAGAAAGGAGTCTGTTTTGTTAGCTATCAGTATATATTTTGCTTCTGAAAAAGATTTTTTTCCTTTTTGGGCAAAAAGCCCTTTTAAAATTACAAAAAGGAGAAAAGCCAAATTTTAATTTATAAAAACAAATTAAAATTACTATTAGCATAAATACTCTACGGCATTAAGTAGAATTTCTAAATTAATGAAAGACATTTTGTTAGATAAGGCAGATAGAAATATTAGTTAACCAATACCCGCTATATGCACACTTATTACTTTATAGCTTTGGGTCTATGCATCACAGGCAGTGCTAAATTAAGTTAGTTGGAAAAGATAATTTAATTTCTTTTGATTAAGTATCAGGAATAAACTCCAGATGAATGGCTGACTATTCTAATGAGCCCAACGCCTAATAAAGCATTTTCTTCCTTGTGTTAATTAGAGTTTGAAAGAAGAACTCTTGGGGGACCAATTTATTGGGAGTGCAAAGAAGATTCTTTTCTTTCACACTCCCAAGGTAATACTTGTAACACACTTATTCCCCGACTTTGTGCCTGTTTGGTTAGCTGTGATTCTGCTTACTCAGATAAGATGCAGAATGCTCCAGCAAAATGCTCTCAGGAGTTTATTACTCTCTGGCCCATTCTATTTTTTGAAGTGATCACTGAAGAAATGATAAATGTCCCATGAATACAGTAGTCACACCTGCCCTAATCTCTCTGCTCCTGTGCTGTCAGCTGAAAAGAGCAAATCCTAAACACATTTCCCGAACACCATCATCTCTTTTCACCACCAATGATCTGTCATGCCAGCGGCCAGCCTGGAGACATTAAAAGCTTAATGCAATTCCCTTAGCTATCTTCATCCCCACAAGATGAAGCCACTTAGGAGAGCAAAGATGTGTGAACTCTGGCTTGAGATGGCAGCAGAGTGATGAGTAACACCTGGCACATATTTTTCTCTCAGGTATATAGTACATTGTATAGGAATGGTGTTAACCTGGAATATATATAATTTTCTGCAACCAATTCTGCATCTCATCATTTTTGCTCTCCTGCCTCCCACCTGACTAATACGATATCACAGATAAGCAAAACAATTACCTGTGTTTCTTCATACTACCCATTTACAGCCTTGAAATATATTTACTTCCTGGTTACATATACTGTATAATACCATAAAACAAAACAAAAGCTTGATCCATAAGCATCCAAGCTGGTTGAGGGAAGAAAAGATTTGCAAAGGGTGAGGCATACTTTCTCACTGATTCTGCCTTGTAAAAGTGTGAGCCTTTGCTGGAAAGACTGATGTAGCACAGTGCAGAATGTGGTGTTATATACTTTAGTAATAAAATACATGTTTATTTTTTAAGTAAACCCTACAATGTTAAATGGTTGGATTACTCCCAGAAAATAAGCACAGGATTACAGTCTATGTGTTTTTTATGACATAGAATCCCAAGGGATTAAATGTGGTTCATAAAACCATTCTCTATCCGGCAGCTGCTTCGCTGATCATGATTTGGGTGAACTACAAAATTAACTTTGCTAAGAATAGAAGTTAAAAAAGTGTGTACGTAACTCAATGCACACTGCAGAGTAGAAGCACCAAAATAAACATTCTCATAAGTGGATTTGAGGTTTGTTTTTGATTTAATTTATGTATAATTTACCTTTTATTTTTGAATGATGGATTGACTAATACTTCATGTTCCCTACCTAAGGATTTCGAAAGAAAATTAAAACCATAAAAACAACACTGACTCTTAAAACATAAACACAGCAGCCCAGAAAACTTTGACAGCAGCAACAAAGGCCTTAAAATCTGCTCCAAGTCTGAGCTTTATGAATTGGAAGATTTCTGAAAACAGAGCAATGATTAATTGCATTGAAGTGGCTGCTTTTTCCATTCATATTATTTATATCATACTTTTCAAATTAATTTTCCAGATCAGTTAAAGTAAAAGAAGCATATTTCAGCAACAAGAAAATACATTTCAATACCTACCTACCTACATACATGGCAGTGTTTTAAAAAAAAAGCCTGCAGAAAACAGTACTTATAGAAATAATAAATTAAATTCAGGCTAAGCTATAGCTATAGCTCTATAGCTCCTAGGAAAGTGATTCCAGGACCTTAAGGTATTGTGATCTCTAGATAATTGACTGCTACCTCTATATCTCTCTTCTGGAAGGACAGAAGATTTCCACTCTGCCATACAGCAGCAGGGCTTAGAACATTGTTTCTCAACCTTGCCAACTTTAAGATGTGTGGACTTCAACTCCCAGAATTCCCCAGCCAGCCATGTTGAAGTCCACACATCTTAAAAGTTGAAGGCTGAGAAACACTGGCTTAGAAGGTAGCTGTTAGTAATGTGATGGAGGAAGATGAGAATCTATAGGCATAGTTTATCTTCCCATTAAAATCAACCGGAGAGGATTTTTTTAAAAAACAAAAGGATTGTGACAATAGGAAAGAAAGTTGCCCCTCATTTAATATCTGGGGCACAAAAAGCCAACAGGACACAGGACCAGTGAGAGCCATAGCACAGATTCTCTTCTCGACTTCTGCTCTGCCTATTACTCACATTTTAATCCCACTGAGTTGAGTGAGACTAAAATGAGTCATGATTAAGTTATTCCACTGATTTCAAAGAAACTAAAGCATGTCTGATGTAGCCTGAATCTGACTCAATGAAAATGTAGTTAAAAATCCATTCACTTGCAAAGTGTTGCTCCTTTGCTGAAATAAATGCAGAAGCATGTAAGTTACGGGCTGTGTAACCTCAGTTTCTACCAAAATGTATAAGGGATGGGTAGGTGGGCAGAATGAATTTTTTTAAGATTCCTGACATTTTTATTTGGACATAAAATAGCCCTTTGCTTCTTCCCTCCTGGTCTTCATGTTGGAATAGAACCTTAATAGTTGATCTGAAGAGACTCCAGGCTTGGCTGCCAGCTCGACCAGTCAGATTTCTCAGAACTGACTGAATTTCCCTTGCTTGCGTGGATTGCAGAAGTTGTGGTCCACTGAAGTTTTTTTTCCCCTGGAGAAGGGGAGACCAGAAGATTACTCGTGGGGCCATTGGGATTGCCTACCCTTGTTTTTTCTGTAGTTTTCCACCGCGGAAGGAACAGGGTAAGTGCAAGGCAATGGCCGAGATATATCAGGCTCTCGCAGGGGAAACAAGTCTCTTTGAAGAGACACAAGAGCGCCCAGCCGCTTTTAGATCACTTTAGGAATGTTTTTTTTAGATTAAAATATTTTTGAAATCTAAGATCTATTTTTTGGACTTTGTTGAAAATGTTGGCTAACTTTGTGCTTTCTTTGCTATAACTGATTCTGGTGGAAGTTTGATGGACTCTATATTTGCAACATAATGAAACGTCTGCATTTTTTTTTTTTACTTCTCTTTTGTATTAGAGGGATTTAAGAGACTCTGTTTGTAATTCTTCGCTTGATAAACTAAATGACTATTCATTTTTTGAGAAACTCTTTGTTTGGATTAAGCAGCTTGCAGCTTGAAGAACGAAAGCTCGCAGTTTGAAGAATAAAAACACAGGGTAACGTGTTTTTTTCCTTGTCGTCTTTTTCTACATCCTCCCTGGTTGGATTTTGCTTCATTTGGAATATATTTTTTATTTCTCCTTCTATAAACTGTTTAAAATATTATTCTCTCCTGTATTTTGGATTATTGGAACTTTCTTTTTTCTTTTGACTTTAAAAAAACAACAACAACAACGACGTTCTGCTTAATAGATTCTGCTGGTAGTATTCCATGGACAGATTACATGATTATTGTTTTGACTAGAAGGGTTGTTGTTTTAATTTGAAGGACACAGGAAAGATGGCTTTCCAACTTGTACCTGAGGAGCTCAGAAGAGAGATTACTGAGGCTTTTTCAAATATTCAAAGGTCGTTGGAATTACTGTTCGTAACTCTGCAAAACAGAGAGAAAGAACAGAGAACAGAAACGGAGACAGAAAGGAAAAATGTTTTTCAAGTGGAGGAGAAACAGAAGGAGGAAATTTTGAGTATATTAGTTCAGAAGAACATTCTGAAGGCTTTACGCTACAATCTTGGTATAGATATGTTGTGGCAGTGGAGACAGAGTGAAAATATGGGTGCACAGTTGGATGGATGTTGTGAAATATGTGGAAAGGGAGAGAAGGTTGCTCTGATATTCTATATGAGATATAGAAAAGAGCAGGCTGTATATTGCGAATCTCCCACAGTGTATTGTGATTTTGGCATAACCTAAACAGAAGATATGAGAAACTGTATGGATATAAAGGTTAATGAAAAAATATGGACTTGAATTGTTATGAGAAACTGTATGGATATATAAAAAGTGATATTCTAAATGTAAGATGCTAAATACAAACACAAGTTGATATTATAGAATATTGTTTTCCTTAGAGATATATTTATGAGAAGATAATGATATGATGGAATTAGAATGATGGTTACTACAGGATGATATATATCAATATGTATTGTATGAATATTATAAGAATTGATATATTAGCTATTAGGTTAAGTGATATGATAGATTATGCATTTAGTTTAAATGGACACTACTACAAGGAATGGAAATTACAGATGGATAATTGAGATTCAAGAATTCCTTTTTTATGGAGATATATATATATATTAGAATTAAATTATAGAAATATATATGTATGAACACTATAAGAATTGCTAAATTATGTATTAAGTTACATAACATGTTAGGTTATGAGTCATAATATGAATAGAATATATTGTAGTTTATTAGAAGTAAATAAGGCTTTTATTTGTTATACTAATTGGTCTTTATTGAAGATATAAATATGTAGTAATGAACATTCAACATTTAACTACTACTTCAAGGAGTGGAAGCCAAAGATGGATTATTGGGAGACAGTAAGATGAAGGTTAGAAGATTGGATTAAAGAAATCAAAAGGCATATGACAAAGAAAAGTTCCTGTATACTGTATGAAGTACTAACATTTAAAATCAATTGTTGTACTTTAAGTTCAAAGATAGATTGGAGGACATCTATTTTCTATATTTTCTTTGCTTATTATTTCTTGACTTCACTTTTTCTTTATCTTTTTCTTATTTTGTATTTCTGTTTCTATTTCTTTTTCTACTTTAAATTTTATTATGTATTGTAAAACTTAATAAAATTTAATAAAAAAAAAAATAGTTGATCTGAAGAGAATTTCAGCTGGTATAGATTCAGGAAGGCCATCTGTATGTGGCAAAGAGTAAAATACTTCCACTTTAAAGTTCCTTTAAATAAGTGTTAACTCAGTAATAAATAGGTACAGGCTACCAGTAGCACTACCAAAATGGGAAGTGACACAGTAACTTTCAGAAATTATGGCAAACTATGTGCTTGCATTATCATTGTAAGAGTTATAGTAGAAAACCTCTTTATGGCAAAGTATATCAAAGAGTAGATGGACAATTCACGCAACTCCTATTTCAGATTGTTAATAGTTGCTTTTTCCTTTGGATTTCTCTAGCTTGTGCATGTAGGAGGGGAATTCCATGGCTGAGTAAGTCTAGATTTCCATATCAATGTATTTTAGTAGTCAGCAAAGAGAAAGTATTGGCACTGTTTTCATTAAAAGAAGGTTACAGGGTGTAAACCATTGTTTTAGGAAGATAAGTAATTACCATTAATACCAGCAGATAGAAGGAAACAGGGCCACAACTAGGGGAGGCAAGCGGGGCATGTGCCCTGGGCGCCGTGCTGGGGGGTTTTTTTTGCCAAAAGTCCTTTGTGTTAGGCCTGCGGTGCGAATCGGGACTTAATCTCACGCTCGCGCAGGTTCCTTGTGGGTGGAGCCCACCGCTCAAGCACGTCTAAAGCAGGAGCGGCTTTCGTGCGCCCGGCTCCTCCGACAAACTAGCGCTCACCAGAACAGGAGGGCGGGGGCTCACTCGCTTTTCTCTCTCGCGCACTTGGGAAAATGTTACGCAGGTTTGTACACATGCCATAGTGCGAGTAGGGGGGCGTGGCTAAACTTCTCATTTTGGGGGTATGTGGAATCCATGGTGGGGGGTGCAGAATCCATGTTTGCTCAGGGTGACACCGACCCTAGTTGCGGGCCTGGAAGGAAATTCAGGTGGAGTCTAAGATAGAAGTTGGCAGGCCTAGACTAACACAACCAGAAAGTGTACATTGTTTATGTCCTAAAAGCAATCTTAAGAAAGTTATTATTTAAGCAACAAGAATTAAAGGGTTATATGCTTAATGGGATTATAGCCTGTCAAGCAGATGTAATCTGTCCAAAGCCACAGTAATTGTCCTCAACTAAAGAGATGTCAGTGCATTACCTATGGGAACTGGAGGATAATGTAGTTGTAAGGTCTTTGTAAAGTTGTACATATCAAGTTATTTGGGGTTAAATGTTAAACCGTTCACAGATTTATCAAAACATTAATTCCATATTTCCACTTTCCTTATTGCTATTAACAGATGATTCTCTAGAGAATAACCTCACCCTCATTAGAGTCATCTCCAGATGTTATATGCAGTTTAGAATCAGAGAAGGAGGAAATAGTGATTAAGAATTTGGAAGCCTGTAGGTTACTGAAGGAAGTTCCTTGCTGAATGCATATTGGTTGCTTCCCTACCCCTGTGTCCCAAAATCTGCCATTATAACTGAAATAAAAAGGTATGCAGCAAGTTTGTGGGGGGATGTCTAATGGTGTCATGTGGTTCCCATCAGATTAATAACATACTGAAGAGCAGCTCACACATGGATTAGAAAGGGTACACAGAAGGAGCCTCCCCGAAGATTGTTGAAATAATACAATCGGATGTACCCTGGAAACGGTGAATTACACCGGCTAATCCTTCTAACACCAGATCAAACCACAGCTAAGCGGAAGATGAAGATGAACCCACCAAAACGGTCGTTTTTATGACCAACCCTGATGATGATTTCAATAAATATTGAGGGATTTTCTACTCATAAGAGTATTTTATTAGCAGACATGTGCAGGAAGCACAAATGTGATATAATTTTGGTCCAGGAAACACATCGGGGAATGACTAGTCATAGACCCAGAATTGCTGGAATGGAGGTGGCGATTGAGAGACCACATGACCAGTATGGGAGCGTAATTTTTACATGGCCTGGGCTTCATATAACATCAACAGCATTGACAGAAAGGAATAATATAGAAGTCCTCACTATTCAAACTCCCAAATTCTGTTACTTCGATATATAAGCCACCAGATACTACCTTTGTTTTTAATGAT
This sequence comes from Charina bottae, assembly GCA_023362775.1. Taxonomy (NCBI): domain Eukaryota; kingdom Metazoa; phylum Chordata; class Lepidosauria; order Squamata; family Charinaidae; genus Charina; species Charina bottae. The sequence goes on along the minus strand of JALMGJ010000003.1, from coordinate 92,833,134 downwards.
CCAGATAATTTTATGTATGATCAGATAAATTTTATTATGGGTGACTTTAATTGTCATAGTGAATCATGGGGATATCCCCAGACTAATGAAGATGGTGCACAACTTGAAGCATGGGCAGATGCCAATGATTTTCAACTTTTTAATGATTCAAAGCTGCCTGCATCCTTCAATAGTGGCAGATAGAAGAGGGGATATAACCCAGATAACATCTTCATGAGCAGGAAAATGGCAGCACAATGCATGAAAATTGTTGACGTTCTGATTCCTCGTACTCAACACAGACTTATTGGGTGTGTGGTTAACACCATAGTGAGACCACAAGAGGTTCCTTTTCATAGGCGGTTTAACTTCAAGAAAGCTAATTGGACAAACTTTCAAGAACAAATGGACAAAGATTTAGGGAGAATACTTCCACGCCCAGAGAAGTACAATCAATTCATTGATCTTGTGCAACAAATCTCAAGGAAAAATATCCCAAGAGGATGCCGTACCCACTATATCCTGGGGTTGACTAAGGAGACCAAACCTCTGTTAGATAGATACCAGTCCTTATTTGATCAAGATCCTTTTAGGGAGGATACAATTGAGGCTGGGGAACAACTGAAGAAAGCAATTGCTGAAGATAGGAGATTACGATGGTGTACGTTAGTAGAGAAACTTGATATGAAACAGAATAGCAGATGTGCATGGAAACTGCTTAAAAACCTAGGTGGGGATTTAACCAAACCCCAACAAAATCAAAGTAATGTAAAAGCAGACCAAATAGCTAGTCAACTCCTGAAAAATGGGAAAATTCAAGGGAAAAAAGAACGAGGACCAGCTATCAGTGCGGAAGAGCAAGAGGACGGATTCCTCAGTGCCCCCTTTACAATACTCGAATTAGAAGGAGCCATAAAAAGCCTGAAGCAAAACAGAGCCGCGGGCATTGATGATTTAAGGGCAGAACAGATAAAGCAGTTTGGACCTAATACTTTGGAGTGGCTTCAGCAAATGATGAACACCTGTATTACTGAACTTAGGATTCCAAGGCTTTGGAGACAGGCCAGAGTGGTAGCCTTGTTGAAGCCCGGAAAGGAACCAACTGATCCAAAGAACTATCAACCAGTGTCACTCCTCTGTCATCTTTACAAATTGTTGGAGCAAATGATTCTTAATAGAGTGGCAGAGACTCTTGATGTAAAGATCATGAAGGAGCAAGCTGGTTTCAGACCAGGAAGGTCATGTTGTGGACAAATACTTAATCTTACACAACACATAGAGAGGATGGTTATGAAAGAAAAGTATTTACTGGAGTGGCGTTCATCGACCTTACTGTGGCATATGATACGGTCAATCACAGAAAATTGCTGCGTAAGATAGACAACTTTACTGGAGACCATAAGCTCACCAGGTTTATAGGGAGTTTCCTTCAAAATAGAAAGTTTTATGTGACTTTGAATGGTAAGAACAGTAGATGGAGGAAGCAAAAGAATGGATTACCACAAGGCAGCGTACTCTCTCCGATTTTATACAATGTATATACTAACAGCCAACCTGCCCTGACCAATACGCGAGTATTCATATATGCGGATGATACAGCGGTGGCTGTACAAGAACCGAGCTTTGATGAGTGTGCTGAAAAATTACCACGAGCTCTAGAAGAACTGGAGCGGTATTATGATGATAATTACTTAAAACCTAATCCAAGCAAAACTCAAGTATGTGCCTTTCATTTTCGCAATCGAGATGCAGGGGTTGAATTGGATATTACATGGAGAGGGAACGGATTACAACATTGCCCAACACCTAAATATTTGGGTGTTATGTTGGACAGAACACTTTCCTTTAAGCAACATTGCTTAATTGCATGAATACCAAGGCTAAAGTATGTGCTAGGAATAACATCATCCAACGACTGACAAACTATGCATGGGGAGCCCAGCCAGCTATGTTACGAGTATCAGCTCTGGCCTTGAATGTCTCTACTGCCGAATATTCAGCACCAGTATGGAACACATTGGTACATGCGAAGCAAGTAGATATCGCTGTGAATGAGGCAATGCGCATAGTGACGGGATGCCTCAAACCTACGCCCGTTAATAAACTATACCCCCTTGTTGGCATTGCTCCACCTAAAATTAGAAGGGAAGTAGAAGCAGACGCTGAAAGAACCAAGCAAGAGACTAACTCTCGTCACCCTCTGAGCGGATATGCTCCTCCAATTCATCGACTTAAATCTAGAAAGAGCTTTATGGCAAGAACTAATACCCTAGAGGGGTCCAAAGAACAGTATCGAATAAGTAAATGGAGGAATGAGCTCTCCGATTTGAGTATTTCACCGAAGGAAGAAATGGCTGCTGGAAACACTCTCCCTTATACAGTTTGGAGGACAATGAATAGGATGAGGGTGGGGGTACCAAGATGCAAGATGAATTTATTTAAGTGGGGGTTGTTGGCTGACGACAATACATTATGTCAATGCGGAGAAATCCAAGACATGGTGTGTCGATTACTGTCGGAGCCTTGTACAGTCGACGACCTACAGCAAGCTAATGACAAAGCTGTGGCAGTGGCTACATTTTGGCAGAGTAAAGTTTGATCTGGACACGAAATAAATAAATGGATTAGAACTTGAGCCAATAAAGATAGATAAAGAGGCATGACTCAATAATATTGGCCAAGGCACAGTCAGTATTTATTTAAAACACATGAAGAGCTCTTTTGATTCAAAGCCTATCTATTTCAGGGTCTCTTTCTTACAAATAGAGGACAAAGGCAATATCTGTTTCCTGCCTTTGTTCTCCTGCAACATGCTACTTCTGATCCTGACAGTTGTGTAGTACGCTATTCACAGCTTTATCCACCATAGACTTCCCCTCCCCCGCCAAATTTCTAAATTCCACAATTGCTTGAAGAAAAAAATCCATAGTCTGTGCCAAATTTACTTTGTTTATCCTGAATTCCTTATTCAGCGTCCTTGGATGACACAGCTCCTCCCTGGAGAAAGGGAACACTTAAGAAAGCTAAGAGAAGGAGAAAAACTGCTTCTATTTCTGTTCTTCATGCTCAGTGACAATAATACACATTTTCCTATATAAAATCTTCTCTTTCATGTAAACCAAATATAATAAATGAAACTTTTGCTGGGTCAGGCTTCATATATTGTATATTAAGTCCAGCATCCTGTTTAGGTGAGTCCCCAATGCTTGTGGGAAGTCTACAATTATCATGCAAAGTGAACAGAGCGCTTCAATTTTTTCTTCCTAGCAATTGATATTTAGAACTATAGTGTCTCTGATGTTGAAATTCGCAAGGAACCATCATCAAGTGGAAACTAATCATATTAGAATATATGTAGAATATATATTAGAATATATATATAGAATCATATTTCTATTCCAAACGATACCAATTATAATTACAGACAAAACCTTTCAAAATTGGCAAAGAGACTTATCCAAATTTATTTGGCAAGGGAAAAAACCTAGAATAAAATACAAATTTTTACAGGATATTAAAGAAAATGGAGGTTTTGGATTGCCAAATTTAAAATTATATTATGATTCTTGTGCTCTCATTTGGCTTAGAGATTGGATAAATTAGAAAATAGAAAATTACTAAACATAGAAGGTCATGATCTCAGATTTGGGTGGCATGGATATCTCTGTTATAACAAAACAAAAGCAAACACGGCATTCAATCACCACCCAATCAGAAAATCCATCTTAAAAACTTGGAATAAATATAAAAACACAGTATCACCTAATTTACCACTGTGGACTTCCCCACAGGAGGCATTTGTGTTACAAGGAAATCTGAATTCATGTAATTGGTTAAAATACAAAGATTTATTAATGTTTGAGGGTACAAATTTTAAACTCAAAACTAGAGAAGACTTAGCAAAGGAAGGAATCACTTGCAATTGGTTTACTTATTTACAAATTAATGAACAATTTAAGATAGATACTAAAAAATTTAAGTTTAAAGAAAAATCAGTAAATTGGGACAATGTATTATGGAAAGAAGATAATCATCTGATTGCAAAAATTTATAAAATTTTAATACAAATTAACACGTCTAATTTACCAAAAAAGAAATGTATAACCAAATGGGAAGAAAATATAGGTCATAGAATTCAAATTGAAAATTGGGAGAAAATGTGGTTAAAAGATCTAAAGTTTACTCTAAATTATAATATGAAAGAAAATTTCTTTAAAATGATGTATAGATGGTACATAACTCCTAATACATTGTCCAAAATGAATATTGCTATACCTAATAAATGTTGGAAATGTAAGAAAGAAGTCGGCACCTTTTTTCATCTATGGTGGACTTGCCAAAAATCAAAACACTTTTGGGATAAAATTCATGAAACCATATGTGAAATATTAGAAGAGGACATTATCAAAGAGCCAGAATTCTATCTACTGGGATTTATAAAATCAGACTTACACAAGAAATATGGAAAATTGCTATTTTACTTAATAACTGCTGCTAGAACCATCTTCGCTAAACATTGGAAAGAGGATTACATACCTACGATTGAAGAATGGACAATAAAAGCGATGGACCTAGCGCAGATGGCCAAACTGATGGATCAGTTGAATGATAAGAACATAGAAGAATTCAACTTATGTTGGAGTCCCTTCTATAAATTTATAGAAAAGACTCCAAAAGTTCAATTGGGAATTTAATGTCAATAATGTAAATAAGTTAGAGATTATAGTTGTTTATAAATATATGATGGAAAGGATGGAGAGAAAGTAGGAAGTCCTGGTTTTTTTTTTTTTTTGGTTGATAGATGAACAGGCGAAGAGTAAGGTAGAGTAGATGGGGAAAGGAAGTGGAGAAGGAATGAGGGGGAAGAGGAGATAAAGAAGATGGAGAAAAGAGGAGAAGGAAGGGAAGTCAAGTTATGGGAGGAGAAAAGAAAGGTTGTTTTGTAAGGAAGTTATGATTGTATTTACTTTAAAAATGTTATTTATGTTATGTTATGTTATGTTATATTATGTCAGATTTTGTTATTTATGTATTACTATAAAATAAAGAATTAAAAAAAAAAGAAACTAATTTTCCACTGGCTATAGGAGCCTGTCCTAACCAGTGCCTCCCAGTTGTGTTAAGATAACACTGAGATAGCATCCTTCGACAGCTGCCCAGAATTGTTCTCAGGATGAAGTTGTGATCAATGATTATTTAATTAAAATATTTATTGATATTTTCTAATCCCCTTCATCTCTCTAGTTATAACTCTTGGAGAAGGTGTGGCCCTCAAACATCAGTTTTTGGGTTCACTGGAGCCCCCAGAAATTGTGACATTTCAGGAAATTGCTGCAAAATAATGGTGTGATTTTATCCTACTTTTCTTGCAACCCCGCCCCCAAACAACCATTTTATAAATGTGCCCAAGCTGCAGGACAAACAAACAAAACCCATAAATCCCCCAATATCAAATCCTGTATTCCATACAGTGACATCCTAGCCATTGTGGTCCTTGAGTGCCACCTCAAAATGAAATAGTAAACCCTGCAGCCACTAAAAGTTTGCCTGCACCTGTTACAAAGGCTTGGTGAAAATAAATTCGTCAAGAAAGCTAGAGCAGTTGTTTTCGTGTGCTGTTCTTTTTATCGCCTTGCACGAGCTTCCTTGATGCATTTCTCATAGTCTGTTTGTCCAGGACGGGTCCTGCTCAGAATCTGCACAGCTAAAGGGCAAGATAGTACATATTCATGAACTTAGTGGCATTTATAGCTCTAATAATATTTATGCATTGTCTGCTGAATGGTATTTGACAGGGTAAATATTTACACACAATATTGCTGACACTCTTGCTACCCACAGACAGCATTATCTTAGAAAGAATCAATACTCTGCTGCATCTCCAGCATCCCGGTAGCGCATCTGAAACTATACAGCATAAAGAGAACAAATCCCCGGCCAAGACTTCTTTGATAAGGTAGTTGTGCACTGGAGGAGATACCTTCAAGCTTGGATGATTTTGCTTTAGATAATGTGGCCCAGTGTTGATGGTCACTATAAAATTACATGGTGGGGGGAGGGGGAGTGTCTGAGAAAAGCAGCATCTCTGAATTAATTTCTTCCATTCCCTCTAGAAAAACGTACCTTGTGTTTCCTTTGCAGCACGAGGCTGTGTTATTTCTTTGACTCTTCTGATGGAAGCCAGTGACCTAGAGCCAGGGTGCGGAAGTGGAAAAGTGGGTTTATGATGCCTGCTGCATGCTAGAAAATGCAGAATCTAACTTTGGACATACAAATAAAGCAGAGTCTTGTTCAGCTCAGCTTGGTGGTATATAATTTAAAGTAGCTTCAAATATCAAATGCTAAATTCTCAATCCCAATATAGAAATTTGAAATCTCACCAAGAAAGAACCTCTTCCCAAATCCCTTCCGGCTCAAACACATGCCCTGACCAAAGCCTATGGCAGGATGACAAGAAGCTACAGGACAATAATAGATTTTCCACGAATTTTGCCTCTGTCGAATGAGGAGAAATGAAGGAGATGTTTCTCACAGTTATGTGAGGTAAACTGAAGTCTCTGGGGGACAAAAGCTATCGCTCATCTCAGCACCTTGAGACAATCTGAACAAAAAACTTGGGCACAGTTCCGGCCATTGGGATGAGTCGCATTGTTCTATCACCATGGAAACAAGGCAAATATCTTGAATGTCTTCAAGAAAGACAGTATCAAGCATTTAGCAAGCTGAGATCTACAGATCTTTGACACCTGCATGTGTATATTTGATCTGTGAGTAGTGAAGGGAAACAGTTCAAGGACCAATCTATTCCCAGCTTGCCAATTCATCAGTGTTGTTCTATACAGCTAACACAGCGCTTAGTGTTTTTGAAGATGGGTTCTCTTCCTTGATACAAAAAGAGTGTGAAAGGAAAAAGGAAGTATAGGAAAGTAACTCAGATGAACTTGTGGCAAATGCAGGCCTCTACTAAGCAGCTGAGAGACACATACAAAATAGTGACCTTCTCTGGAAGGTCAGAGAAGACCAGCAGATCAAGCAACTGATATATGTAGGGTATAACTTCTACATGGTTATTTCTTTCTGAGGAACAATTTTAATCAGCTGCTTTTGTTTGGAAGCTCTGTTGAAAGTTAATTAATCCATATGCGGATTTCTAGATCTGGGCTGCAAAAATCCAGAGGACCAGTAGATGGGAGCAAAGAATGGAGAGTTTTCTATACTTTGCCCAGATTTTCGCAGTCTAAATCCCATAATCCTAATCTATATTCTTAATATACTGATCTCATATTGGCCAATTCTCTAAACTGGAATAAATTACCTTTTAGGACAAGGATGATAGAGAAACTATTTTCTGTGGTGAACTGCATTCTCTTGTGCCCCAGGCCAGCATGGAGCACAAGAGCCACAACATCTGCATCTCTCTTTGTTTCTCTCCCTCCCTCTCTCTCTCTCTGTTGCTTGTTCTTTCTCCTTCCACATTTTCCTCCACATGTAGAACAGAGGAGGCAGAAATTGTTCTTGCTAGAAATCTGAATTAACTGCATGCACCTGCTTTAAAAAGCCAGGTCAGAGCCAGCAATTAGGCACACATATTCATTGCCAAAATGGATGCAGCCCTTCTCAAAATCACTATTTTGTGCTCCCATTTCTTTCTTTTTTTGGTCAAAGAGATACAGACCTGCTTCACACAGTCTGTTGGCTGAAATGTGGTGATTTTTACTTATTGTGTTGGTGAACACAGCCAATTGTTTATTCATTAAGACATGGTTAAACAAAACATGGCTTAGTATGATGTTTGTGAATCCAATCATGTTCTTTTAAGAAGCTGTCTTAGCAAGAAGCAGATCTTTTGTGAGGTAAAGATGTTGCTTTGGATGACAAAAGTGCAACCAGTTTTCTATCTCCAGTTCTGTGCATTTTTGTTGTTTATTCGTTCAGTCGCCTCCGACTCTTCGTGACCTCATGGACCAGTCCATGCCAGAGCTTCCTGTCAGCTGTCGCCATCCCCAGCTCCCCCAAGGTCAAGTCCACCACCTCCAGAATATCATCCATCCATCTTGCCCTCGGTGGCCCCTCTTCCTTTTGCCTTCCACTTTCCCTAGCTTCAGCATCTTCTCCAGGGTATCCTGTTTTCTCATTATGTGGCCAAAGTACTTCAGTTTTGCCTTTAATATCATTCCCTCAAGTGAGCAGTCTGGCTTGATTTCCAGGAGTATGGACTGGTTTGATCTTCTTGCAGTCCAAGGCACTCTCAGAATTTTCCTCCAACACCACAGTTCAAAAGCATCTATCTTCCTTCGCTCAGCCTTCCTTATGGTCCAGCTCTCACAGCCATAGGTTACTACAGGGAATACCATTGCTTTGACTACGCGGATCTTTGTTGTCAGTGTGATGTCTCTGCTCTTAACTATTTTATCAAGATTTGTCATTGCTCTCCTCCCAAGAAGTAGACATCTTCTGACTTCCTGGCTGCAGTCAGCGTCTGCAGTAATCTTTGCGCCTAGAAATACAAAGTCTGTCACTGCCTCCACTTTTTCTCCCTCTATTTGCCAGTTACAAATCAAGCTGGTTGCCATAATCTTGGTTTTTTTGAGGTTTAACTGCATTTTGCACTTTCTTCTTTCACCTTCATCATAAGGCTCCTCAGCTCCTCCTCGCTTTCAGCCATCAAAGTGGTATCATCTGCATATCTGAGATTGTTAATGTTTCTTCCAGTGATTTTAACTCCAGCCTTGGATTCATCAAGTCCAGCATGTTGCATTATGTGTTCTGCGTACAGGTTGAATAGGTAGGGTGAGAGTATACAACCCTGCCATACTCCTTTCCCAATCTTAAACCAGTCCGTTGTTCCGTGATCTGTTCTTACCATTGCTACTTGGTCGTTATACAGATTCCTCAGGAGGCAGATAAGATGACTTGGTATCCCCATACCACCAAGAACTTGCCACAATTTGTTATGATCCACACAGTCAAAGGCTTTAGAATAGTCAATAAAACAGAAATAGATGTTTTTCTGAAACTCCCTGGCTTTTTCCATTATCCAGCGGATATTGGCAATTTGGTCTCTAGTTCCTCTGCCTTTTCTAAACCCAGCTTGTACACCTGGCAATTCTCGCTCCATGAATTGCTGGAATCTACCTTGCAAGACCTTGAGCATTACCTTACTGGCATGTGAAATAAGTGCCACTGTTCGATAGTTTGAACATTCTTTAGTGCTTCCCTTTTTTGGTATGGGGATATAAGTTGATTTTTTCCAATCTGATGGCCATTCTTGTGTTTTCCAAATTTGCTGGCATATGGCATGCATCACCTTGACAGCATCATCTTGCAAGATTTTAAACAGTTCAGCTGGGATACCGTCGTCTCCTGCTGCCTTGTTATTAGCAATGCTTCTTAAGGCCCATTCAACCTCACTCTTCAGGATGCCTGGCTCTAACTCACTGACCACACCGTCAAAGCTATCCCCAATATTATTATCCTTCCTATACAGATCTTCCGTATATTCTTGCCACCTTTTCTTGATCTCTTCTGCTTCTGTTAGGTCGTTGCCACCTTTGTTTTTGATCATACCCATTTTAGCCTGGAATTTACCTCCGATGTTTCTAATTTTCTGGAAGAGATCTCTTGTCCTTCCTATTCTATTATCTTCTTCCACTTCCGCACATTGCTTGTTTAAAAATAATTCCTTATCTCTTCTGGCTAACCTCTGGAATTTTGCATTTAATTGGGCATATCTCCCCCTATCACTGTTGCCTTTTGCTTTCCTTCTTTCTTGGGCTACTTCCAGTGTCTCAGCAGACAGCCATCTTGCCTTCTTGGTTTTCTTTTTCTTTGGGACATTTTTTGTTGCCACCTCCTGAACAATGTTGTGAACTTCTGTCCATAGTTCTTCCGGGACCCTATCTACTAAATCTAATCCCTTAAATCTATTCTTCACTTCCACTGCATATTCATTAGGAATGTCTGTAGCTTGAATCATGTCAACTGGATTTCTATTTTCTCAGTGGAAACGTTTCACTCCTTATCCAAGGAGCTTCTTCAGTCTGAGCTTCTTCAGTTCTTCAGGCTCAGACTGAAGAAGCTCCTTGGATAAGGAGTGAAACGTTTCCACTGAGAAAATAGAAATCCAGTTGACATGATTCAAGCTACAGACAATTCCACCTGGATGACTGAGAACCTTCATAGACATTCATTAGGAATATTAGTGAGCTCATATCTAACTAATCTGTGGGTCTTCCCTATTCTCTTTAGTCTGATTCTAAATTGTGCAATAAGAAGTTCATGATCTGAACTACAGTCAGCTCCAGGTCTTGTTTTTACCGACTGTATAGATGTCCGCCACCTTTGGCTACAAAGGATGTAGTCAATCTGATTTCGGTGTTGACCATCTGGTGAAGTCCATGTATAAAGTCGTCTTTTAGGTTGCTGGAAGAGAGTGTTTGTTATGCACAGTGAATTGTCTTGGCAAAATTCTATCAGCCTATATCCCGCTTCATTTTGTTCTCCCAGACCATGCTTGCCTGTAATTCCAGGTGTCGTTTGACTACCCACCTTAGCATTCCAGCCTCCTGTAATGAAAATAACATCTCTTTTTGGCGTATTATCCAGTAGGTGCTGCAGATCCTCATAGAACTGATCTACTTCTGCTTCTTCAGCATCTGTGGTTGGGGCGTATATTTGGATCACTGTGATGTTAAATGGCTTACCCTGAATTCGAATTGAGATCATTCTATTGTTTTTTGGATTATATCCAAGCACTGCTTTAGCCACTTTATCATTAATTATGAAGGCTACTCCATTTCTTCTGTGGTCCTCTTGTCCACAATAGTAGATCTGGTGGTCATCTGGTGTGAAGTGGCCCAGTCCAGTCCATTTCAGTTCACTGACACCCAAAATGTCTATATTGAATCTTGACATCTCACCAATAACCACATCCAATTTGCCCTGGCTCATAGATCTTACATTCCAGGTTCCTATGGTGTGTTGATCTTTAGAACATTGGATTCGTCGTTCACCACCAGCACCGTCGGCCGCTAGCCATCCTTTCAGCTATGAGCTAGCTGCGTCATCACATCTGGGGCTAGTTGAACTTATCCTCTGTTCCTCCCCAGTAGCATTTTGACCATCTTCCTACCTGGGAGTCCCATCTTCCAATGGTATACCGACATATCTCTGGTTGTACTGATCCATTTAGTTTTCACGTCAAGAATACTGGGGTGGGTTGCCGTTACCTTCCTCAGGGATCGTATTTAGTCTGACCTCTCTTCCATGACCTTCCCGTCTTGGATGTCCCTTCACAATTTAGCTCATGGTGCTCATTGAGGTACTCAAGCTCCAGCACCACGACAAGGTAACGATCTCCTTTGCTGGAGAGTTCTGTGCATAGTTATATCTATTTTGAATACATATGTATTTAGCCAGTTCTTTGGATCCTAGTTGGCTAATATATTAATCATATGGTTCTAACATTATAAAAATGTTCAAAGCTTTCTAGCCAATGATATTTTTTTTCCAGCTTAGTCCTCACTGCTCATCAAGAAAGCTCACCTTATATTATGGAAGGAATTATTTCCATCTCTTCCACCAGGTATAAGTCAAATTTCTCATTGATTTCTACTGAGTTGTGTTGATTCCATTGCTGTGCAGCTTGATTCAATACAGCAACCTTTGTGAAGAGCATTGTTTCACACTGAACTACGTTTTCATTTGATGTTTTATGGAGTATAGATCTGTTTCCCTCATAACCATGAACTTTGCTGACTCCAAGGAAAGTGATCTTTAACAGTCCGCCAGACAGATGTATTTTTCCTCCTGCAACCAATTAAATTAATTTTTTATTTATCCAATTTATATGACCACCCATCTCAACTAGTGACTCTGGGTGGCAAAAAAAGTTAAAATAAAACAAACAATTATAAACATTACAAAAGTTAAAATGCATAGCAGCCAGGCAATATAGAATTTCTTTCTCTGTGTGTGCATTAGACATAATTTTAACTCCAAAATGTCAATGAAATGTCCTCCTTCCACATTGCCTATATAGCCCTACATGGTAAAGGAATGTAGAGACAACCTTGGAATGGAGGAACTGTTAAGGGAGGTGAAATGGCAACTCAGTTCTGGGAAAGTGGAAAGCATGAGAAAGAAAGTCAAAATAGCCCTGCCTTGATTCTCTCCAGTAAAAGATGTGGCAGAGAGAAACTCTGACAGGCTTTGAAGATTCTGTTACTATACTCTGTATTATAACAATAAAGGCCTCCTTCCCTTGGAGTGTTACTGTATATCCCAGCAACAATCTGGGAAGCTCATTTTCAAGCTTTATGTGAAGGGGAGAATTTACAAGATACTGAAACTGATTTAGGAGAGGAGCCTGTGCCAGAGTGGCCTCCAGTTTCAACTGCTGAAGTACATAAACTAATTAAGCAATTAAAACCCAGAAAAGCCCCAGGTCTGGATTTATTTATTTATTTATTCGATTTCTATAGCCACCCATCTCAACAAGTGACTCTGGGAGGCTTACAACAATAAAAACCATAAAACAGTTAAACCAATTACAATTAAAACAATTAATATACAAAATAAATATACATGACTGCCCAGTAAGCAACGTATGGATATTAATATAGCCAAGAAATGGGACCATTCCCACGTTCGGGGCCCCAGGCCCGGCACATAACCAGGTCTTCACAGCCTTGCGAAAGGCCAACAGGGTCGGGGACATCCTGATCTCTGAAGGGATAATATTCCAGAAGGCAGGGGCTACAGCAGAGAAGGCGCGCCTTCTAGTCCCCGCCAACTGACATTCCTTGGCTGATGGGACCCATAGCATACCCAGCCTACCTGATCGAATTGGACGGGTAGTAACAACTGGGAGAAGATGGTCCCTTAGGTAACCCGGTCCCAAGCCATGAAGGGCTTTAAAGGTGACAACCAGCACCTTGAATTGCACCCGGAAGCACACTGGCAACCAATGCAGCTTACATAGCAGCGGTGTTATGTGCGTCGAATATCCGACTCCATTTACTACCCGTGCAGCCGCATTCTGCACCAGCTGAAGCTTCTGAATGCTCTTCAAGGGCAGCCCCATGTAGAGCACATTGCGGTAATCCAGATGGGAGGTCACAAGGGTATGAGTGACTGTGAGCAAGGCCTCTCGGTCCAGGAATGGGCACAGTTGGCACACAACCCGAAGGTGTGTAAAGACCCTCCTAGCCACGGCTGCCACCTGCTCTTCCAGCAGGAGCCGTGAGTCTACGAGGACCCCCAGATTGTGCACTGGGTCTGTCTGTGGCAGTGCAACCCCATCTAGGACCAACTATGGAAATACCTTATCACAAGAAGGCCCACCAACCCAAAGCCACTCAGTCTTGCTTGGGTTGAGTCAAAGCCCATTGCACCCCATCCAGGCCCTTACAGCCTCCAGGCCCTGGGACAGGACATCCACGGCATCACTCAGGCAGCCCGGGGTGGAGATATAAAGCTGGGTGTCATCAGCATATTGATACATCACCCCAAACCATCGGATCACCTCTCCCAACAGCCTCATGTAGATGTTAAATAGGAGAGGGGAGGGAACCGAACTCTGAGGCACTCCACAAAGTAGGAGATGTGGGCGGGACCTCTCCACCCCTATCAACACTGACTGGAACGGACCCCGGAGGAAGGAGGAAAACCAGCACAACAGTGTGCCACCCACCCCAAACTCCCGAAGCCGGTCCAGAAGGATACCATGATCAATGGTATCGAAGGCCGCTGAGAGGTCAAGAAGAGCGAGGATTGTTGTACTTTCCCCATCCCGCTGCCCCCAAAACTGGCTAATAGACCTATATCTATTCATTGGCGATCACTCGTAGCCGAGTAAGATTGTCTTCCAAAGGTAAAGTTTTAACGGTGGATCCGTAAGTGGCTATAAAGGCCAATTCTGGATCCGCACAACCTCCCACAATGAGGGCATAGGTTTCCGGGTGGGAGACGGTCATGATGAGGGTTTGCCTGACGTGCCTTCCTTTTTGCTCTTTTCTCCTTTTCGCCCTGTACTCGTGCTTCTTCAAAGTCCATAGCGCCATTAATAAAGGATGACCTCCAATTGAAACACTCATGAGTTAGGGCTTCCCAGTTCTCAATGCTGATATTACGGTCATGTTGTTCGAATGCCTGACCATCGTCTTCCAAAGCAGCTACTTTACTCCCAACTTAAGAATGGAAAACGGAACATTGGTGGACAGCAAAAGAGATTCAAAGATACTCTCAAAGCTAAAACCATATCTATACTGCTTTAGGCAGATGATGCTGTCGTATTTGTCAGATTCCCCGTATGAAATTGGCAAATTATTTTCTGTATGGAGAAAAGTGTCTCATGATGACGTGACACCAGGTGGCTAGATAACAAAAAGCCTTCCCATAACTTTGAATGACTTTGTTTACATCTCTTCATTAGATATGAAACTAGAAGGTACCATGTGATGTCTTGTTATGGCTAGTGCCCACACAAGCAACGGGACCTTCCCATGAGAACAATTCCCCCTGAAGCCTTCGTGGGAAGCCCTGGGAGAACAGGGAGGGGGAGATCACGTGCTTGCTTATATGCAGCACTGCCACACAATGCTATGTGCTATGGCCTACACAAAGGCCTGGTGTGTGTCACACCTAACTTCCAGCCAATCAGAAAGCTGGAAGAACTGAATATCTAACCATGCAAAATGGTGTTCTATGCTTCTTGACTTTTTGTGTCTTTAGCCATGTAGTTCTTCACGTGTATTCTACTTCTGCGGACTGGGCAGTGCGTAGTTATGCCTGGCTTTGGGTATAGGCCGTGGCATGAGCTCTGGCCCTGGGATCAATACACGGATCTCTGCTTATAAGTTTGTTTTTGTTTTTCCTTATTGCAATAATGTAACATTTGCATTTATTGCCTTAACTATATATGCATTTATTGCCTTATGCTACAAGCTTACTTATGCTACAAGTAAACACTTTTAGCCCTAAACGCTGCACTCTTGTCTGTTTATTCTCAAGCCTTGATTTTTCCCTTTGAACCAGCGTACATCCTATCAGTATTATTGCACACACCAGTAAGTATTAGAAGAGCATAGGAGCACTAGTCCATTTCTGTAGGGAACACTCATTACAGATTAACTATGAGAAAACAAAGGTCATGCATTTTGCAAGGGGCTTCAAAAAGTTTTTCTGGACCCTCAAAGGACACATAACTGAACAAGTTCCTTGTTTTAAGTACCTGGGATCTGTGTTACATTATTTAGATAAATGACATATTCATATGTCTCAGGTTGCTTTGAACACTCAGAGGAATTCGGGAGCAATCCTCTCTCCCCTTTTCCCCCTCTAGATGTACCCAATATGTACCATCTGCTCTGAATCTTTTTAAAGCCAAGATGCTGGCACAGCTCTTCTATAGAGCACAGTTACTGTAAATCCAGGTGTCAGCTATGGGAAACTGGAGAGAGTTCAAATAGGCTTCCTAAAAAAGTTATTTTAGGTAGCAAAATGTGTGCCTAATGCTGCTTTACATTTGGAGGCAGGGTTTATAACAATTGAAACAAAGGTAGGCTATGTATACTTAGATACATACATACATGGTTTGGTATGTCTTATACTGCCAGATAATCATTATTCTTATTGGAAACTCCAAATAAATGACAAATTACATAAATTGGGGTTTTCTAGTGAGATGCTGATGGACCTGGGACAAGATCAGGCAACGGTAGCTCTTAAACAAAGAATTCTTGATATAGAATTACAAACAGAATATACTGTACCAAGACGTCACTTAAAAGCAATTGGGGCATAGCAGATTTCATTTTAAACCAGCATTATATCTGGCCAAATTTACAAATAATAAACTTTGGAGGGCCTTTACACTATTGTGGTTTAATATGTTGTCATCAGCAGTGTTGGAGGGTAAATACTTCAAAATCTCCAATGCTGAAAGGCTTTGTCCCTGCAAAGATGGGAGCACTGGATCACAGGATCATATCCTGCTGTACTTCAATTTTGACTAAGACATCCGCAATAAGTTACTAACTCCTCTTCTTAGCCCATTTCCAAGACAGCCAGAATAATTACTGTATACAGTATGTGCAGCTTCTTTTGGCAGATAAAGATCCCAAGATAACTCTTGCTGATACAAAGTTTATATGTGTAGCCGGTAGAATTCATACCCTGTGACAGCAAACTGGCTATGCATGACTACTGGCCTTTTTATTATGCATTGTATTTTGTACTACATGCTGAATTTTCTCTTTTCTTTCTTATTTTAATAAAGTCTGGGTCAGTGACCCACAATAAAGTTTGACTGAATTTTGACTAACAGTGAAGTAGCATTCCTGAATGCCTTCTGGTGTCTGTTTCCTGACTTGGACTAGCTCAAATGGCTGACAGGTAATTTAGGAAGGTAGCAGAAGCAACAAACTGCTACTTATTTTCTTTATTCAATAATCTGTATTTTAGAGACTTCTATGTTTTGAAAGACAGAGCAGGCATAAAGGTTCTATTATTTCAAGTATATACATATAGTACAAATCTATGCATGCATACTGAGAATAAGACTTGTTGAGTTCAATGGTCCTTGATTGATTGATTATTGATTGATTGATTGTGCCATCAAGTTGGTGTTGACTCTCAGCAACCAGATAGGTAGCTTTTCTCCATGACGATCTGTCCCTAACCTGATCTTTCAGGTCTTCCAATGATACACTCATTACCATTGTAACTGAGTCCATCCACCTTGGATGTGGTTGTCCTCTTCTTCTCTTTCCTTCCACCTTTCCCAGCATTAGAGCCTTCTCCAGAGAACTAGGTGTTTGCATAATGTGTACAAAGTAGGATAATTTGAGCCTGCTCATTTGTGCCTCAAGTACTGTATTGTGGCTTCCTGACCTGTATACAGTATGTGTTTCGCATGAGGATTCCCATTTTTCTAAGCATGTTCCACAGCTTGATCTGATTGACACTATTGATCAGTGATGGACACATACACCTTTGGAGGAGGAAATTCTGATAGATAAATCTAATTCTACTAGATTTACTGGATTTCAATAGCCATCATTCCAAGTCTCTTCATTTACAAAGCTTTCTTGCATGTTAAGGATGGAACAGCTCTGGCTATTTAAACCAGAATTTGCCTCTCACTCAAGACACTTGTTGCTGATAATTATCTACCTTTTTGACCAGGTTGCAGTCAGTAGGGACACAGTCACAGTTGGGTCAACTAAAATTTTACAACAGGATTTGTCAAAGGGCTATAGTAGCCCCCTAACTGCCCACTTATTTTATACTGCATCAGAAGGTACGTGAGGGTGCCATTGGACACAGAGTAACTGCAGTAATAAAACAGCATTACAGGCTGAAGTACAGTCATGTATAACCATGACCTGATACTGTTGGAAAAATATTGAGGATATGAAGAAGAGGAAATAGACATTAAAATAAAATCCCGTGCTATTTTTTTTTACCTAACTGCTTAATTTATAAGTGCAGACTGATAACAGAGGAGGCAAAACAGCTGAAAAGCATTTGAAATAATAATAATAAAAAACCTGTCAGTGGTGGAATGAAAAAAATCATTTTTTCCTTCCAGGCTGCAATGGGGAAGCCTTCCCTCCCCAGTGCTTAATTTATAACACATACTGTAGGTTATGTTCATACAGTGGGCAAAACCATGCTTTTCTTGATTATGGTTTCTTCCTAGTGTACATAAAATAATTAGTGATAGGGTTTGCAAATAGCCAAAAATGTTTTAGGCTAGGGTGTTTTGTGAACCCAGACACTATTGTTCCCCCCTCCCAAAAAAAAAACTTAATGCAAAACTCAGGCCACCGCACCTGTTTTCCTTCATTCAGAACAATTCCCCTCAGAGCAAAGTAAAAAGCAAAGCAGAAAATCTGATGATGAAACATTGGGGCCTTATTTTTAGTTTAGTGCCTGGTTTTATCATGCATTTTTTATGGTTTCAGAATTCATATGGTTTTCATCCTCAAGTGTTATTGTGTGAGCATGGGGGAAGGGAAGGAACCATAGTATTAAACGCAAGTGCATTTAGGTTTTCTAAATTACATGTCAGAGAGTGACAGCTCATTCAACTTCCTTTCCATCTCCACTTCTTTTCCTCTTTTATGAATATGATTTAAAAGCAAAACAAGTCATCCTTTCTGAAGTGATTTTAGACTATGCAACTGAGATACATAGAGCATTTATAGGGTATGACAAGTGTGTTATGCAACTCACAATGTTTGGTCTAGTGGTGAAGGCACCAGGCTAGAAACCAGGAGACTGAGAGTTCTAGTCCCGCCTTAGGCATGAAAGCCGGCTGGGTGACCTTGGGCCAGTCACTCTCAGCCCAACTCACCTCACAGGGTGGTTGTTGTGGGGAAAATAGGAAGAGGAAGGAGTACTAGGTATGTTCACCACCTTGAGTTATTTATAAAAATAATAAAGGCAGTATAGAAAATAAAATAAATAAAAATAAAAATAAAATTTCATTAAGAAGCATAGCAATAGCAGATAAATGATCCAAAAATTTGCTGAAACAAACAAAAAATCCTAAATGGTGGTGCAGGAATTATACATATTTAGAGAAGTACCTGCAAGGAAGCTGAAGCCTTGGATGCAGCCTCCAGAAGTCCTTCATAAGTTGCCACCAAGTTGTAATATTTTATGTGGTAGAAAAAAAAATTCAGTACATAGAAAGGGAAGTTAATCATATTATCTGCATTTACTTTGTTTAATGTAATTCACTTTAAATTAAATCAAATGTTATTTTTGTTCTAGCCCTGCCTATTTTTGGAGTACAGCCCCCAAGTAACTGTGATCATTGTTCCCCACCCCTCCAAAGTTGTGCACCTGGATGTTAGTCAATCTCACAGACTTCAGTGTAATGTAGTTTTGGACAGAATATGCACATCCCAAGGTGTTGAGTTAGTTGTTACAGGAGAGCATCAATATCTATTTTTCATCTTGTCATTTCCTGGAGAGCAAACTCCTCACAAACAGAATAGGATTTTCCTTTATCTAACACTCTCTCTCATTCTCTCTCTCTCTCTCTCTCTCTCTCTCTCTCTCTCTCTCTCACACACACACACACACACACAAACACACACACACACACACTGGAAAAGAGTTGATAATTTTCATTAGGTTTTAAAAATCCTAAAGATTTGGATATCTAGCCTTTTCAGACTTCAAGACATCCAATATAATCCAGCTAGATTTTGTCACTTGATTGCATGCATTTTATCTGAAGCTGGCTTTATAAGGCTTGAAGTTTTGTTGCCTAGGAAGAAAGCACAAGAGAAACATCTGCCAACCTCAATTAAATTTTTAGTCTGGCTATGGTCTTTAGAATTGCCCTGTCTTTGCAATAGATTGTCACAATCTCTTTGAATGATCCATGCCCTCAAATTGATCTGCAAGAGAGCTGCTTGTATGGACTAGTATCTATCTTCTTGAGGATGTTAAATCAAGACAGGGGAGATCTAGGTACAAATTCAGCTATTGCATTGTGGGGTGATTGTGGGGCTAATCTATTTTGCAATGTTGTTTTGAGGTTAAATAGGATGAATTATTTAATGAAAATGCAAGATCTAAATGGGACAAATAAAGTGTATCTCTGCATGTGATCAGATGTCCAGAATAAAATTATAGAGATCTATACTTAAGCATGCATGTTTAAACAAGATTGTGAATAAGCCGTAACTCTGAGCACAAGTTGTACAAACAGCAACTGTTACCAGGTTCAGTTTCAGCATATTTATGTTGAAGTTAAAAAGTCCTGCCTGAAACTCTGGTGAATCTCTTTCGGTCATTGTCAACAGGAACTGAATTCAGTTACAAAGCAGCTTCTTAAATTTTGATGTGCAGTTATATCTGAACCTAAGAAGATGTAGCCTCAGTGACACTAGTACAGACCTGTAATCTGTGTCAGGATCCTGGCTTAATTTAGCAACTCAGTCCTTACAACCATCTCACTTAGGAACATAATAATATTTGTTTTCTGCTATCATCTTGGGATTAAGAAAACAGAAAAGCCCTAAAGCAATAGTGTGGTATCCTGTGTAGAGCTATATCAGTGGCAAATAAATGCACAATCCCAAATATTAATGTCAGTGGTCTGAAGTATTTGATGGAAGACTGATGAAACCAGGAAGGGAAGAATTAACAAGGCTAGTCTACTTGGAATATGAAATCAAGAGGCAGAAAAATGGGGAGAATTAATTTTGGAGGAGGTTTGGTAAAGAAAAATCTGGGAAGCATGGATTGGGCTCAAATAAGAGGGGTAATCCATAAAGAACAAACCACCCAGGAGGGTAATGGGAAGCATGGAGAAATAAATTAAACGTTACCTGGTGGTTAGGGTTAGGGTTAGGGTGATGACCAGCAAGTAATGCATTAAAAAAAAAAAGAAAAACAGGGCAAACTGGACTAGCAAGGAAAAAATGCTAATTAAAGGAACAGAAGGCAGAACCAGGGTATAAAAGATACAGGAGGAATTGAGACTTGGCAGAAAGCTTACAGGGTTGCAGTGAAGTGAGAGGGTGTCAGGGTGATAACAAGATCCCAGGCTGAGAATGGAAAGGCTCAAAAAATAACGAAGACATGTTTTCAGGTACATGCAGAGTAAAAGAATATTGAAAGAACCAGGAGGCTACATCAGATGAGAAAGAGAGAACTTTTGATAGTAGGAGAGATTGTGGTATTGTTGAAATAAGCGATGCGTTGTAGCTGTCTACACAGACCCAAAGGCTCGAACAATGACATTATGGTTAACTTCTGAAGTCTAACAAGTTGAGAAATGCTATTTCTTCTTTCATCTTAGGCTTTAATTGTACAAAGCCCCCAACCTATATGCCTGCTGGGAAACTGGAAGCAGGGCTGAATCTATTATTTATCCAGTGGTCCTCATTCGTATCAGTGATCCTTCCCATATTAAGTGTTCATTTTGTTATCATGTGATCTTAAAGCCAAGGGCTTGGTGAGTGCAAGCAATGGGATAGCAGGCAAAGTGGGAGGCAAGAGGAGAAAATAAGCATACTTCTGCCACTTTTCTTATAAAAATGGCCTCTTCCCAAAGCTGCTTTTTTGTAGAAGCACCGTTTGAATATGCACATTTAGCACAGCAGCAGGTTGAACACACAAAACTGTCCGCTGGCTTTAATTTGGCCCTTTTTAAGCAAATCACTAAAACTCATTATCAAGAGGAAAGTTGCCCTTGCAAAAATTGCAGGTTTTGTAGATCTAACCTAAAAAGGGGTGGGGGTGGGGGAGAGCTGGACGTATTTAAAGCCTATCAACCATGGCGGAATCCCATTTAAATTAATCATCTGTCTCAGTGTTCACAGAAGAATATGGGAAACAGATGCCTGCAAGAAGATACGTATCCCGAAGGGCAAAATCAGAAATGCAAGAAGAATTCTATGCCAAGCAGAAACAGGTGATCAAGTAATTAGACTTTCTCCCACATGACAAAATTAAATTAAGCAGAATTTCTTTAAGCCAAGAAGAATTTGTAGAGACCCAGAGTGTCATGTGCAGCAACAGAAGTAGCAAAAGGGAACATTTAGCTACAATTCCAGTGTCATTGTAATTCTATCCCAGTACCATTGGGTACCACACCACTCAGTCCTAAGTATCTTCTGTTTATTTAGAAATAGGTCCTGTTGTGCCTGGTGAAGGCTTTAATTGTGCATAATTGGAGATAACCTGAACAATACAGCAGAAGGTTGTATCAATGCATTTCAAATACCAGCATGCAAATCCCACCAGGTCTGTCACAAGCTGCTTTTTAGAGTCCACTCTTCATTTGTACATAGGAATAGTAATAATGTTCTAATTAACAGGATTACTGTGGTGGGACTGAAATAAAGATACACAAAACCAATGATTACCATTAAAAATTGCCATTATTTAATTAAACAAAGCAATACAAAAATAGGGAAAGAAAAAAAAAAGAACAATATTGCCAATTTTAAGAGTTTCACATACAATGCCATAATGCACATTTCCTTTGCAGAAAGTACAGTATTTATTCCACTGTTTTATGCATATCCTCTGTCTCACAGTGTACACTCTCCTGCATATACTCAATTCCTGAGCTACCATAATTCATGAATGCTTGCTGTGAATGGTTCTATTTAAGGGACCTCAGCCCTTTTCAGATGATATATAAATTCACTGAGCAGTGTAGACAACACTGAAGGTTCTTCATTATGTGGGAAAAGGCCTCTGTACATATGGTTTGTAACAAACTCCTAGGAGTTAAATATATACAGTATAATCCCATACTTTGTAGCCTTTATATCCTGTGTTTAAAAAGGATTAGTGCATATATCTGATTGTGGCAGAAGCCTATGCGGAAAACATAGGGATTTGGAAGAATTTGATCTCTGTAAAATCTGATCTGAAACAACCTACTTTGTGCTTCACATTAATTTGTAACTCGGATGCTGTGGTCTTCCTATTTAAAGGAATGCAGAAAGAGAATAGCAAACTATTACTGCCTTTTAAGAGATACCATAACAACATGTTGAATAAAAGGATTAAAAGCATAATTTTCTTTTTGACTATTACATGAGGGGCTTGAAACAGCATATCGCAGTGTGGAATGTGTGTGTTTGGCCTTCCAGCAGGCTGACAATTCCTTTTCCAAAGTCCTCCATTCCATTTCTTCTCTTCCCCACCTCCTGTTTTCCATTTCCTCCCTTAACAGTCAGTTCATATTCTATATATGTTTAATCCTTACTGGGTTCTTAACTCTTGCAGATGTTTTAAAGAGTTATGTGCTGCAGTTCTCTTGGGGTTCCTCCAAGTAGCATTTCAGCTACATAAGGATAATCATTCAATCAGTTCAGTATTTATATGTACACTTTGTAACAAAAATAAAATATTGGGAGAAATAGATGAATGGGATTTGAATCTGAGGAAAAATGCAGATCTGCAGAGGAGGGTAAAAAGCATGGAAGCAACCAACTGGATACCAGTTACCAGAGGTAAGTATTGTCATGCAGCAGGTCATAAGGAAACTAGTCATCAAGACCAGACCAGGTCCAGAAAGGTTCCTATGAACTGCCATGCAGCAGGTCATGTAGCTATCAACAATGGGCTAAGGCAGGGCTTTCCAAACTGTGTGTCGCGACACATTACTGTGTTGCCTGGGGGTCCCAAGTGAGTCGCGCGACAACCTGGAAGTGCTGATGGCGCACCACCACCGCCGTACGCAATAGCGCACACAGCGGCGGCAGGCCATCAGCGCTTCTGGGTTCCAGGACGCTGCTGCTGCCGCCGTCGCCATGACACACAAAAACCCAAAAGCGCGGCGGCGGTGGTGGCAACCCGGAAGCGCCGCCGCCGGTGCTTCCAGGGTTTTGCGCGCCATGGCGGTGGCGGCGCTTCTGGGTTTTTGCATGCCGGCCGTTGGTGTGTCACCAATGGCAAAAGTTTGGAAAGCCCTGGGCTAAGGTGATGTGGAAAGGAATATGACAAATGTTGTTGGCAAGCGATTAAAAGGAAAGCTGTAAGGGACTTCATATTCTTGCATGCTACCATCAGACCTTGGCATGTTGTCTCCCAAGCCCAATGCAAACTTGGCCAATTTGTACTGGAGAAATGTGAGCAAAACTGCCTGTGCATGTGTGTATGCATACAGTATGCTTAAGCAAACTGATCCAATAAAGCTTTTGTAGGTTAACTCTCTGTAACTCTCTAACCCAGAGCTTTCCAAACTTTTCATGTTGGTGACACACCTTTTAGACGTGCATCATTTCGCGACACAGTAATAACAGGGCTCCCCGTGCCCCGGCCCACGCAATTGGCTCCCGGGTGGAAACCCCTCCCCCCAGCCCATGCAATTGGCTCCCGGGTGGAAAACCCATCCCCAGCCCACGCGATTGGCTCCCGGGTGAAAACCCCGTCCCCGGCCCATGCGATTGGCTTCCGCCTTGCCCTGCCCTGCCCTGCCCTACCCCACCCCGCAGCTGCCCTGCCCTGGAGGTGCGCCTCCACCTCCCGGCCACACAGCTGATCGGTGTGGATATTTTCCACCCCGGGGCGCCCCCCCACCGTCATTTTTTGCAGTGATCCAAGGCTTTTTCGCCTAGCGACTGCAGCTTTTCTTGGCAGAGTGCCACTGTTGCGAGGCGAAAAAGCCTCGGATCATGCAAAAAATGATGGTGGGGGGTGCGCCCCGGGGTGGAAAATATCCATGCCAATCAGCTGTGCGGCAGGGAGGAGGCATGCCTCCGCCTCCCGGCCACACAGCTGATTGGCGCGGATATTTTCCACCCCAGGGCACCCCCCCATCGTCACTTTTTGTAGTGATCCAAGGCTTTTTTGCAAGCCGGCGGCGGCACTTCCGGGTTGCCGTCGTTGCCACTGCCACGTGTCCTGGAACCCGGAAGTGCTGATGGCCCGCCGCTGCAGCGTGTGGCGGCGGTGCGCCATCAGCGCTTCTGGGTTCTTGCGTGACACACCCAGGTGACACAGTATTGTGTCGCGACACACAGTTTGGAAAGCCCTGCTCTAACCTTTTGTAGAAGACTCTCTGTGTGCTATGTGTTCCCTGAAGCATTTCCTCATTGAATAAGAACTTGAACTCCTTATCTCTGTTGAAGGTGTGTGAATGTATCCACTAATCCCCCCCCCACACACACTGGCTATTTGCCAGGAAGCCTTAGATGCTCTGATCTAGTCTTTGGATTAGGAAGAACGCAAGGGAGGTGGAAGGCATGTGTACCTCAGTAGGGTGTCAGAAAGTAAAAGTGAATGAATGAACTATAAACAGAGGAGTTTGTAACACCTTAAAACAGGAAGTTCAGTTCATGCTTATTCATTTGTCAGGTCAGCCCTGATGAATTGCCTTGCTGTCCTGAATACCTCTTCCATTATTCTTAATTTATGCAGTTCTCTCATGGCTGATACTGCCCCACTAAGTTACTTTCTATGTGTAACTCTGGATATACTTAGAACAAAGCATTTGCTAGCATGACTCTGAGGGCCCCCTCAGACTGATGGAGGAGTGTCTAGTGGGTTGGCCTGCTGTGTTGAGAGGCAATGTTGCTGCTACCAAAGAAAAGGTGTTAAAAAATTAAGTAGGTGGGGTAAAATGGCACTACTCATCTTGCCTTAAGGAAGAGGGCCCCTTGAACTATACCATTTTTTCAAACAGAAAAACTTGTATCCAATGCTACTATTTTAAATGGAACCCAAAATGTATTTCAGAATTGTTGCTATGAGCCATTTTATGTTCAGATAAAAAATTAAAATGCAATGTATAGATACTTTCTCTAGAATGAAGATTCTTGAAGAATGCTACTACATTTTAACTAATGCCTTAAAACTAGTATATCATGTGCAGTGATAGAATACTAGCATTAAATACAGCAGAAATGCTGCCCAATTAAGATCATGGCATGAAGCCACTAATAATTTTAGTGAGCTTTACAGTGTTAACATTGCTGTCTTAGCACATAAGCCACATAGTACTTTAGTCGCAGTGGTGGAGATATAAACTGGCATTTTTGGCACAATCATCACACGTTTGGAATCCCCTAACATGACTAACTCATACTTTAAACGTTTGCAAGGAGTACAGATGGAAAAAAAATCTGCCATTGAATTTAATGGGTATGAAATAAGGCAATCTGCCAAAACAGAGTGAAATGGGGCACAGACAGGCAGCAATAAATACAGTTCCAGAGCATCAATTAATCTCAAAATTAGCACAAAATATTGATTTGGGAAAGGTACACTGAAACAAGATACCTATAATAGTTGCATTTTAAGGATAAACAGATTTTTATAAAGCATGAATATATTTTTCAAGTAATTATTAGGGTGGTTATGTTTAAAAAAGCCTACATTTAAGAAACTGCATATATAATTGTGTATATTAAGGAAATGACAATAAAGGCAGATATGCTATTTATGTATTACTCTGGGTACTTAAAAAAAACCCAACCCCAAATTAAGGATGCAAATTGGGAAGCTGTCGACACAAGTAGTGCCATTCATTAAAAAGAGATGCAGGCCTGTCAAGAATGAAATGCTATTCTGAAAATGTTGCTGCCAAAAGCATCTGTCTGCACATTTCTCATCATTTCTGTCTTTGTATTTCTTGTGCCACATGTCATGCTTGATACATCAGTAAAGTTACTATCAGTCATTTTTTATCATGTATCTTCTGACAAGTCAGGGGAAAGCCACATATTTAAAAGGATTATTATTTTTGTTTCTATTTACTTTTAAATTTCCAACTGATGCTGAACCAACTGTTCATAAGGTTGTTATTGTTTGCTTATAATTCAGTTATATCCACAACTGGAGACTATATGGTTGCGCAAATGAATTAAAGGTGATAAATTATTAGGCATATACAGCTATGAAAAGAAGCCTGCTGCTCTTCAGACGTTTTGGACTTCAATTCTTATCAGGCCCAGAAACTAAGTAGCAAGGTACTGTGGGATTTATTTATTTATTTATTTATTTATTTATTTGTCAAATTTATCACCACCCATCTCTACAAAAGTAGACTCTGGGCGGTTTACAATAAAATATTAAAACTAAAAACCTATAAATCTTAAAATACAATCCAATAATAAATAGTAAAAATCCAAATGATGGTAAGATCTTAAAAGGAGGACACCACTAAGCCAACCACCCCCAGGAGGAACTATTACTTCCTTTGTCCCAAGCAAGGCGGCAGAACCAGGTCTTTAAAGACCTCTAGAAGTCCAGGAGCGAGGGCACCCACCTCACCTCTGGGGGCAAGATATTCCATAGGGCGGGTGCTATCACAGAGAAGGCACGCCTCCTGGACCCCGCTAGATGAAATTCGTTTATTGATGGGGTCCGAAGATGCCCTCCCTGCATGATCGGGTGGGGCGGGTGGATGTGGTCGGGATAAGATGGTCCCTCAGGTACCCTGGTGCCATGCCATGTAGGGCTTTAAAGGTGATAATCAACACCTTGAATTGGACCCGGAAGCAAACTGGTACCCAATGCAGCTCGCGGAGCAGTGGTGTTAAATGTGCTGATCTTATAGCACCCGTAACTGCTCGTGCGGCCGCATTCTGGACCAGCTGAAGCTTCTGGATACTCTTCAAGGGTAGCCCCATGTAGAGCACATTGCAATAATCTATATGAGAGATGACAAGGGCATGAGTGACTGTTCGGAGGGCATCTCGATCCAGGTAGGGGTGCAACTGGCGCACAACCCGAAGCTGTGCAAAGGTTCTCCTGGCCATGACTGCCACCTGCTCTTTGAGCAGGAGTTGTGAGTCCAGGAGGACCCCCAAGTCTTGGACTGAATCTGAATGGGGCAGTGCCACCCCATCCAGAGTTAAAGATGACAACTTCCTGGAAACCGAGAGGCCATCAATCCACAGCCACTCCGTCTAACAGGGTTCGGTTGAAGCCTGTTGTTCCACATCCAGGCCCCTACAGCCCCCAGGCACTGAGACTGGGTGTCGACTGCAACACTTACTTCACCCGGGACGGAGATATACAATTGAGTATCATCCGCATATTGGTGATACCTCATCCCGTGGTGACGGATGATCTAACCCAGTGGCTTCATGTAGATGTTAAATAGGAGAGGAGAGAGAACCGAACCCTGTGGCACCCCAAACAGGAGGGGTCGAGGGTCGGATCTCTCCTCTCCTATTACCACCGATTGGAAGCGGCCCTGGAGGAAGGAGGTGAACCAGCGCAAAACTACGCCGCCCACCCCCAACTCCCTGAGCCGCTCCAAAAGGATACCATGGTCAACGGTATCGAAAGCCACTGAGAGGTCCAAGACAGCGAGAATGGATGCACTCCCTCCATCTCGCTCCCGCCATAGATCATCCATAAGTGTGACCAATGCAGTCTCTGTCCCATATCCCGGCCTGAAACCTGACTGAAAAGGGTCTAGATCATCTGTTTCATCCAGAATCCTCTGGAATTGCAACGCCACCACCTTCTCAACCACCTTTCCCAAAAAGGGAAGGTAGGAGACAGGACGAAAGTTGTTCAGAACAGTGGGGTCCAGGGAAGGTTTCTTGAGGAGGGGGTGCACCAGCACCTCCTTAAAGACTGCTGGGAACACCCCCTCTCCCAAGGATGCATTAATCATCCCCTGGACCCAACCACGTGTGACCTCCCGAGCTGACTTCACCAACCAGGAGGGACACAGGTCAAGATGGCACGTTTTGGCATTTACAATCCAGAGGATCCTGTCTACTTCATCAGGCCCAACAGGATCAAACTGTTCCCAGATAACAGGGTAAGTACTCACCTCTAGCATCTCCCCAGATTGTGCTTTACGCTTAGAGTTAAACTTGGAATGAATCTGAGTGATTTTGTCCTGCAGATGCTCAGTAAACTCTTCCGACCGGCCCTGTAAATGGGTCACTGAATCTTCATGACCCAAAAGAGATCTAGCAATGTTAAACAGGGCCGTCAGGCGGCATTCTGCAGACGCAATAAGAGCGGAGAAATATTAATGTTTCATTGCTCTTACCGCCACATTTATGCTGATTTAACTATGCTGATTTAAGCAGTAGCCTTATCAAATGGAGGTTACAATATCCTATGTATTCTAATCCTATAGGTGAGATAAATCCATTGAGGTAATGCAGCTCCACATGATGGTTGGCCATTTCTGCTAAATGGCTCTGTCTTTTTGATTGGATGATTTTCACAGTGCCAGTGGATACCGAGCATTATTCTGATCTTGGGAATACTTGCTTATTCATTACATTTATATCCCATCTTTCCAAGTTGCCATAAATGGTTTTTCAAAGTACCATAAATGATTCCTAGTCCAACCTTTCAATAACCCCATATAGTAGTTTAGGCTGAGGGAAAGACTGGGCACTAGCTAGTAACTGAGTTTCATGACTAAATACTAAAGGGGCCCTCCTTTATTCAGGTGCTTTTTAATAAAATAGTGTCCCTCTGCCAGATATCTGCACTGGGTCTTCACTCCATGCAACAGTTATGCCTCATACAGTAGAACAGTTCCTTTGTACAAATCAACTTGCTATAAGGCTCGTTTTAAATTACAGTGAATAGGTAGGTAGGACCTCAGTCAAACACTCACATAATTTTTTTTTTACCATCCAGGATGGTAAGATGCTTTTCTTATAAGAGCAATTCTAGTTCAGCTCTACCAAAACAATAATAAAATCCAGGCTAAATCCTTATCAATCAGTCTTTCAGTGCATATTCAAGGAAATATTGACATATAAAGTGTCCTGAAACATAAATTTTCTTGGCAGATGTGATGCCTATAAACCAAATTCTATATCCTGCTTTATTTCCCTCAAGAGGGCTTTTTCTGCTTTTTTTGATGGCTTAGGAGTTCGGCATATCTACTTTGACCCGCAAAATGGAGGGGAAAGGAGGGGCCATATTATCCTCCAGCTTGTCTTCTTTGTCCTTCTTGTGGTTGAAAGCACTAAACATTTCCTTTCCAACAACACTGATAACTTTAACATGATTGTTCCTAACTGCTTATATTGTTCTTCCTTTTCTCATCCTGCAAGTGGATCTTTATCTTTTTTAAAGTTGTCAAGCAGTTGCCAGTTTCAAGTGGATGCCCAACTAAATGAAGGAGATGCCATCTGAGAGCATTATTTACTGACTAAGATGTTAGCTAATTCTTTGCAGCTAATCTGTGGCCTGGGGCCACCTGGAAAAGATTTTGTTTGTGACTCAGCAGTTATTTATTCTTTGGAAGGATTTAGGGATTTTCCTAGGGCCCAGGCAGAATCAAATACGCTGCTTGCCACAGCTCACTGTATGCAAACCTCTAAATCAGCCTTTCTCAACCTTTTGACCCTGGAGGAACCCTTGAAATATTTTTCAGGCCTCGGGGAACCCCTGCACATTCAAGCTCAAATATAGGCCAGAACTTACAAAATTATTTGTTTAATGTGTATTTGTTTAATATATGCATTAACAGTGTTCTTAAACTAAAAATAAAGAATGAAACGTACCTCTTTAATGTAAAGTAGCCCGAATTTGAAATAATTTTTCAAATAAACCGTGATCTCCTAGGGCAGGGGTCTGCAACCTGTGGTCCGGGGCCCACTGGTGGGCCGCGGGTTGTTAGGAAGTGGGCTGCAGGGTGAGACGGAGCAGCTGATTGGTGGGGGCCTGGAAGGGGAAACACCTCCACCTATCAGTGCACAGCAAAGAAGGGCGGAGGCGGGCCAAGCACCCCTGCCAATCAGCCTCCCCTCGCGGCGCCAGCGTGTGCGCGCATGTGCGGCAAGGCTTTTCGCCTCCCTGCCGCTCAGTGCATTTTTTTCATGGGACTGAGGGCATTTTCAGGGTCCCCGGAGCCTGCCCTTTTGAAGGGGCACCCCGGCGCGGACTTTTCCTCCCCCCCACCCTGCTGCCCTGGGGTGGAAAATCTCTGCGCCAATCAGCTGTGCAGCGGGGAAGCGGCGGTGCGCTGGGGCACCAATCAGCTGTGCGGCAGGGAAGCGGAGGTGCACCGGAGCTACCTGGTAGGGGCCGAAAAAACCACAGGGAGCAAAAGTGGGGGGGGAGGAAAAGTTTGCCCCATGCCCCACCGGGGTGCTCCTTCGAAAGGGCAGGCTCCGGGTACCCCGAAAATGCCCTTGGTGCCAGGAAAAAATGCTGCACGGAGCTACAGGCCTGCAAACCCCACCCCCCATCGGTCCAATTGGCTGCCACCCGCAAATCCCGCCCCCCATCCATCCAATTGGCTGCTGTCCACAAACCCCGCCCCCCAGTCCTTGGAAAATTTTTTCCGAGGGAAGTGTTCCCTGGTGCCAAAAAGGTTGCCGACCCCTGTCCTAGGGAAGTCCTAGTGACCTTTTCATGGAACCCTAGGGTTCCATGGAACCCTGGTTGAGAAACCCTGGTCTAAATGGACCCTCCATTGTTTTGAAAACTATTGCTTAATTTAAGGACATTTCCTTATGATTGTGACCCCAAACCCTGAGACAGAGTAATATCCAAGTCTGCAGGAGCAGTGAGGTACTAGGTAGAGTCAAAGGACTTGAGAGATACAGGAGCATGGAATTGCAAGGTAAACTCTGCTTGGGAATCAGTATTGTCCCCAAACCGTCCTGAAATCTCAGTTGAGTTATATGCATATGAGCTGGATGTGGATATTTTCTATAAACACTTCTGCAATGTCATTTCTGTTCATGATCACTGTGTGCCAAGGAGGTTATAGACTGGACAAGGCTTGGAAAGCTAAACAATGTATAATGTGAGACAAATAATAAATATCTGAGGCAAATTATTAGAGTTTGAATTAATTTGTGATTAGACTTTGTGTCTGCTAGACAATAGAGGGCGTTGCCTAGAGGTCAACCATTCTCCCAGAAACTAGAAATTATTTACAGCTCTCCCTGTCTCTGTCTCTCTGAGCCAGTTTGGTGTAGTGGTTAAAGGTGCTGGGCTAGTAGCTGGGAGACTGTGAATTGTACTCCTTAGGCTCAGAAGCTGGATGGATGACTTTGGGTTGGTCATGCTCTCTCAGCCCTAGACTGGGAAGTTGAAAAACTTCTATCTATCTACCAACCTGCACTAGACCAGCATGGTAGATTATGATCCATAACCTTCAATGAATAAGCCTTCATCCTGTAGTGCAGTGTTTTTCAAACTTGGCAACTTTAAGATGTGTGGACTTCAACTCCCAGAATTCCCCAGCCAGCATGCAAAGATCAATTAAGTTTTATAAGCATAAAATGTAGAAAACAGGAAAGGCAAGAAGTATACAATTGTTAAATGAGACTTCAAAACCTAATAATGGGCTTTTCTGCCTAGTCGTTTTATTTGTATTAACTGTTTTCATTGACTTAAAGAACTGAATTAATTTCATGATATTTCTGTATATATGTTGCTTCCTATAAATTAATCTTTCAAATTCCATTTTTCCAGTATCCACATGAGAAATTTAAAGGTTGCTTTCTTCACTAGAATATGAAGAAAAAAAATCATAAAACAAACCTCCTCCCTTAAATTAAATCCAGAGTATTTGGTTGAAGATTATGTAATCTCATGAGGTGTTCATCTGGAATTCAAATATATCTGACAGTTCCACTGAAATATGACAAATTACTCACCAAGATTGGTGTTTTAGATATGAATCCCTCAATCCTCCTTGCCCACTAGATGAGGAGGTCAAACCGCTGTAGTATTACTTAGTAGACCTAGTTTTACCTACAACAAACAAAAACAGAATCTATTACCAATCATAGAGTATAATCAAAGATGTTGTGATCTATAGGCACCTGTTGTGTATAAAATTTAAAATATTTTCATTTGATCATTGTTGGAAAGAATGTACAAGGATAGAATAATTGATCTCTACCTGAACAAGGCAACTTGTACCTTTTGAGCAAGACTAAGGTTTCCCAAACTTCATATAGCTGGAGTGTAGAGTTTTTTTCCCCCCAGAACCAGTATTTTTTTTAAACAAGGACTGATAGCAGAGCAGCCGTTGACTTGGCTTCAGAAGGATATTAATTTCAGATCCCCAGGTAGTTTTTGACCTTACAGCTATTTAGATTTAGTGTGGTTCATCAAGTGGGAAAAGAGAACTTTGTGGCTGACTTTTGTTGTCACAATGGTAAAGAGACAGATGGGCCATCACCCACTAGTCAGCTGAGTGTGCACCTTGACCATTTAAAGGGGGAGATATGTAGGAGGAAATGTGGAACAAAGGGGAAACAATGTTCTCTTCTTCTCCTTTAAAACCATCTCACTTTTCCATGTGGAGTGTAGTAGCTGGCACAGTCAGGCATAAAATAGCAGTGTGAAGAAGAGAAGAAGAAGAGAAGATGTGAGCTAGTGGAAAAGAAGATTTGGCAATGGCTTGAGGCTACAGGAGCAGTGTGGAGGCAAGAAGGGACAGAAAGCCTAAATGAAATACAGTGGCTGGATGGGGAAGGGGTGAAAAAGCCCAGGGAAATATCAGCAACAGCTCCTTCCTTTGATCAGTGACAGCCAGAGCAATGAAGCCAGTCTGACCAATCCAGCAGAGCCAGCCCAGCTAAGCCAGTAAAATCAGCTGTACCAATCCAACAAAAAAGAAAAGAATGAAAAATATAATACAACTACGGATATATAAGGATTGAACAAATAGGTATACAGATAGAACGATAGGCTTAAGAAAATAAGAATAGGAAACAAGAAAGATATTTTTTTTAGATCTTTTATCCTGCCTTCATTATTTTTATAAATAACTCAAGGCGGCCAACATAGCTAATACTCCTCCCTCCTCCTATTTTCCCCACAACAACCGCCCTGTGAGGTGAGTTGGGCTGAGAGAGAGTGACTGGCCCAAGGTCACCCAGACAGCTTTCATGCCTGAGGCGGGACTAGAACTCACAGACTCCTGGTTTCTAGCCTGGAGAGTTCAGGAAGGATAGCAGTAAACATATAGGATAAGAATAAGAAATAATGAAATAACTATAGAAAAGTAATCTCTGGAAAATATAGACTGATTAGAGTAAGTACAAACATACTGTGTGTGCATTGTGTCATCCACAAAAGAATTGGTGATACAGGCATTTGGGACTGTAGTTGCTTGCTGTTTGGATGTTAACTTCCAATTTTTAATTGGCATTTATTTTGAATTTTAGCTTTACGTTTTATGGAGATTATAGGACTGTTTTATTTCAATATTTTTAAGGATTGTGAATTGCCCAGTCTTTTAATTGGGCAGAATATAATTTTATTAAATAAACAAATAAAATATTGTGAGATGAATTTGGATTTTCTAAAATTCTATAGTACTTTTAAAGAGGTTTAAAAGGTATTACTAGAGTTGATGATAGGTTATTTATATGAACTTTGGAATAAAGAGTTGGAATACATCATATTACCAATTCATTGCTTAAGAATCTTAAAGGACATTATGTCTCTTATGATGAAACTAATTCAGTAAAGGATGCCTTTCAGGTTTATTGTATTGGACATCACAGATAATATTTAGAAAGGGTATCTGTCAACTACGTTATGCAGTGTGAAATGAAGAGGGGACACTTATACACACATTTATTTTGTTAGGTTTTTTTGTTTTTGTTTTACTGTACTTATAGACTGCTGTACTCTAACCACACTTCTGGCAGTTTACAATATTTCAATTAAAATCAAAACCAAGTACATAAAACAAATGCAGATGAAGTATCAAATGCCTCAAATACATAAATAGAGACATAAAGCCACATTTCCCTGGTATCTCTCCTCCAGCAATAGACTTAAAGTTGAAGAGTGATACAAAACAGTTCAGTCTTACCAGTTTTCCTGATTGTGAGGAGAAAGGACACTACATAAATTGCCAAGGAAAGGCTGTTTCAAAAGGATACAGCCATAATGAGAAGGGGGAAAAAAGGTTCCTGCCCCTACAAACCTCACCTGGAGGGGTAACCAAAGGGAGAATAGAAACACACATATGCACACATATGCAGATGCAACTCATATGTTAGACCCTAATACATTAAAAAAAACACACCAGCCATGATGTATGCATACATTCTGTTTAGTCTATAGATGCCTCCTTTGGCTACTGTTTTAAAGGTGGTGGGTACTATCCTGATGAGTCTACTCACCCTGCAAAGGTCAGAAATGGTGAATTTGTGATGTCAAATTATATATCAAACATTTGGAATTTATCAGTGTATGAAGAACACTGGCTTTATTGACCATACGGGGTAGCATAGAAGATGGTTCTCTTATGACGCAGACAGTGCCACCCTAGACGTTCAATCTCACACTGACAATATGTGTTCATAGTCTGATTACAGACTGGCTCCCTACTGATATAATGGAAAGGTTGACAAATATTACTCAGGGTAGTTAGATTTTAATGCTCTCTTTAAAACCTGAGATGTTTTCTACATGTCTGATTAAACACAGCAAAGAAAAAAATCTGGGCTACAAGAATCTGTATGACCATTAAAAAGGTAAAGGTACCCCCTGCACATTTGTGCAGTCGTGTCCGACTCTAGGGGCCGGTGCTCATCTCCGTTTGTTAGCCGAAGAGCCAGTGTTGTCTGAAGACGCTTCCGCGGTCATGTGGCCGCATGACACGGGCAGAACGCTGTTACCTACCCACCGAAGTGGTACCTATTCATCTACTTGCATTTGCATGCTTTCGAATTGCTAGGTTGGCAAGAGCTGGGGCTAGTGCGGGAGCTCACTCCGCACGCAGGGCTAGGGATTCGAACCTCCGAACTTGCGATCTTCTGATCAACAAGCCTGGCGTCTTACCCGCTGAGCCACCACGCCCCCTATGACCATTAGATGGCAGCAAAAAGAGGGTTCAGATTTTCCCAGCCCAAATATGACAGTCCAAGAGAGAGAAAGCAGACTGACCCATGCTGTTTTTGATGAAATGTTGAAGTGCAAGTTCAGTATGTCAGTTTGACAATCAAGGCCCTGCCTCCCAATTGCTTAAGACTATTCTTTGGAGGGTAGTATTTTAAATGGAAGAGTGATGAGAGGAACAAAGGGCAAACTTCCCCACAATGAGATGCTTGTACCTAATGCATTGATTATGTACATTTGTTTGGTATTCAGCCTTGTTAGAGATGTATTATAAATGCAATACAATATTAGAACATTGGTACATTATAAATGTACCAAAATGTGCCTCCACTATCTGAATATACAGACAATGGGTGAAGGTGGTGCAGTTTTAAAATGGCCATATGACCTATTTTCAATGATGGTCATCTAGTATTTATTTATTAATTAAATTTATACACCGCCCATCTCACTATAAAAGTGACTCTGGGTGGCTTACAAATAAAAAAGTCATGAAAAACCATTATAAAAATACAAAAGATACAAAAGATAAAAGAAGATAAGAGAGGAAAACTAAACTAAAACTATGTGAAGCATCCACTATTTGTCCAGTCTGGTTTAAACTAAGGAACTGTATGAAGGGAAAACAGAATGCTTAAAGGGGACAGTAATCTGGGAAAAAATAGACTTGCTGGGTCAGTTTTCCTTCTGTGGTAAAAAGTATAGTATTTATATCTTAATAATAGTAATAATAATAGTTTCTACATGTGTGTCAGTAACAGGGTGGTGGGCTATCTGAGGCCTTAGGGCCACTTAAAGCCTTCAAGTTATCCTGCAGATGGACAGAGTGAGTTCTGAGCCTTGTACATCATTCCGTTCCAATGTTCAGTTGGCAGCAGCTCAGAATGTTGCTGACTGCTCCATTCTAAGCCTCTTTTCTCTTCTTCCCAGTCATGTGACCCAGCATCATCTATATACTGTACAGTTCACCCTGTACTTCCCAGTACACACATACAGACAAAAGCACACTGATGCAATGTAAGATGAGAGCAGAAACACATACAGAAGCAACACATATACACCTGCCCTGATTAGACCCTCATGAACATGCTCAAACCCAGCCATGTGCACTTGTTCATCCAGGTGTACATGTCGGTCCCAAGCCCGGGTAAATGGGGAGGGTTAAGGAAAGACTTGGCAACCTACCTTGTAAAAAATTTTGCCAAGAAAATTCCATGAAAAGTCTCTCAAATGATTTTGATATGGTGCCCAATGGTGAGACACTCAGGCCAGAAGGTACCCAACAAATGACTGGGGAAGAGAAAGGACCTATAGCAAGTAGCTCTGGATTTTATGATGCACCTGGGGCAAATCCAGTAGGAACCTCAGGTGCTGATGCTACCAATAGTGAAAGCAAGGGTCTGCGCTGCACGAAAATACAACGAATAGCAACTTGGAATGTCAGAGGAATGAGCCAAGGTAAATTAGATATTGTAAAACGAGAAATGGTCAGGTTAAAAATTGACCTCCTTGGCATTAGTGAATTACACTGGACAGACAATGGCTATTTTCAGTCCGAGGAATTTACCGTCTATTACTCAGGACATGACAACATGCATAGGAACAATTGGCCCAAGCAGTAGAAGGCTTTTCCACAGTAAACAATCGCATAATGACAATCAGAATTCATGCTGAACCCATCAAGTTGTCCAAGTTTATGCTCCAACAACTGATGCAAATGAGCCAGAAATTGAGGATTTTTATGCCACTATTGAAATTACACTGAGGACAATCCCAAGAAAAGACATTATTTACTTACTTGGCGATTTTAATGCAAAAATTTGTACCCAAACAGAGGTAGGAATCACTGGAAGTTTTGGGCTGGGAGAAAGAAATGAGGCAGGCGATCGATTGGTACAATTTTGCCAAGAAAACCAGTTTCGAATCATGAATACATGTTTTGAACAGCATAAGCGTCATTTATACACATGGACTTCATCGCAATCAAATAGATTATGTCCTATGCAATCAACATTGGACCGGCTCAGTTCTGGCACTCAAAACTTATCCAGGTGCAGACTGTGGCTCAGACCATGAACTGCTGGTGGCCAAGATCAAAGTCAAACTCTGTAACATCAAGAGCACAACACCACCAAAAAAATTTGACATCACCAAAATTCCTTCCACATATGCAATTGAAGTTAAAAATAGGTTTGAAGTTTTGGACAATGCTGAGAAAATGCCTGATGAACTATGGCAAGAAGTTCAATCGCTTATCATTGGTGCAGCAGATGATTACATTCCATGCAAGAAGGCAGAGAAAAGGTGTAGATGGCTCTCAGAGAATACCATCCAAATAGCCGAGAGGAGAAAGGCAGCTAAAGCAGTGGGCAATTGTGTAGAAGTAAGAAGATTGAATGCTGTTTTCCAAAGGACAGCAAGGAAAGATAGCAAAGTTTACTGGGAGAAACGTTGCAAACAATTAGAGGAAGACTGTACAAAAGGACACACTAGGAATGCTTTTGCACAAATCAAAAAGATTCAGGCACTGTTCAAGGCTCGCAAAGGTATCATCAAGGATAAGCAAGGGAAATAATTGTCTGTCCAACAAGGTGTCATGAATAGATGATGAGAATATGCGGAAGAGCTGTATGGTACTAGTACAGAGGAGCAACATCAAAGAGAGGAGGATAAGGAAACAGAACTAGAACCAGCCATCCTTGATGAAGAAGTCAAGTGGGCAATGAACCAACTGCAAAACAACAAGGCCCCAGGAGTTGACAACATCCCTGCTGAATTGTTAAGGCCAGTACCAACTGCAATTATCAGAGCTTTGTGCCAGAAAATTTGGGAAACCAACACATGGCCACATAACTGGAAACAATCAGTGTTTATTCCATTGCCAAAAAAGGGGGATTCAAAGGAGTGTTCTAACTACCACACTGTTGCTCTCATATCCCACACTAGCAAGATTCTACTGAAAATCATACAACAATGTCTGGCTCCAATCATCGAAAGGGAACTGCCAGATGTCCAAGCTGGTTTCCGATGGGGCCATGGCACCCGTGATCACATTGCAAATGTTTGTTGGATAATGGAAAAATGTTGTGAATATCAAAAGAATATTTATATGTGCTTCATTGACTACAGGAAAGCTTTTGATTGTGTTGACCATGACAATCTATGGAGAGCCCTAGCAGACCTTGGGGTGCCACTACATTTAGTGAAGTTGGTGAAATCACTGTATGTAAATCAGGAAGCCACTCTACAAACTCAATATGGTGATACTGATTGGTTTAAGATTGAGAAAGGTGTGCGACAAGGTAGCATTCTGTCACCTTTCTTATTCAACTTGTATGCCAAAGTGATCATCAGGAAACTGGAGCTAGATGAATCAGAAATTGGGGTAAAAATTGGCAGAAGAAACATCAATAACCTTAGATACATGGATGATACAACCCTCGTCTCAGAAACCCAGGAAGGCCTAAAGCACCTAATCATAAGACTCAAAGAAGAAAGCGAGAAGTTTGGCCTTTTTCTGAATATCAAAAAGACCAAACATCAAAATAGTAATTGATGGAGATGAGGTGGAATGTGTGGAAGAATTCACCTTTTTAGGATCAGTGGTCAATCAAAATGGTGAATGTAGCCAAGAAATTAAATGCCAAATCATGCTGGGTCATACAGCAATGATAAGTATGAATCAAATTTGGAAAAGCAAGGATGCCAGCTTGACGACTAAGTGTAGACTAGTCCGCACTATTGTGTTCCCCATAACTACAGTACTTATGGCTGTGAAAGTTGGATGATGAAAAAGTTGGATAGAAGGAAAATTTATTCTTTTGAACTATGGTGTTGGAGGAGGCTCTTGCGAATCCCTTGGACTGCAAAGATAACGAATAAAGAAGTGTTGAAGCACATAAAACTGGACATGTCACTAGAAGGAAAAACAACAAAACTTAGACTTAGTTACTTTGGTCATGTCATGACATCAATATCGTTGGAGAAAGACGTTATGCTTGGAACGGTCAGTGGCAAAAGACAACGAGGATGCCAAAGAACGCACTGGTTGGATGTAATCAAAGCAGACACAGGCCAAAATTTAAAGCAACTGAAATAAGCTGTACAAGATCAGAAATCATGGAGAGAGCTGGCTTATGGAATTGCCAAGGGTCGGATACAACTGAATGGATAATTCAATTCGATTCGAAACATGCTCATACAAACACAGAGATCATGTATGCACACGTTCTGATTAGTATATAGATGGCTCCTATAGTGACTGCTGGTAAAGGTTGGAAAGAATTCCAGGAGCCATGCTCTGCATGCTTTTCCTACTTTCTTATAGACATGAGAATCTCTTCCAACCACAACTGAAGCTTTGGCGTGAATTCCCCTCATTCTGAGATGGAAACTATAAAAGTTGGGTATCCCAGGCTCAACTTGATTAAAAAATAAAGTACCTTCACCCCACCAAAAAAAATCCCAGAAAAAAGATTCCTGGCCTCACATATCCTGCATAATTGCCCCACCACAATCCTCCTCCCAGAAATTTAGATGTGGTTCACTGCCACCAAAACGTTGCCTGCCCAAGATTTATACATCCACTCCAGTACTGGGCAGCTATACAGACTATATATATATATATATATATATATATATATATATATATATGTGTGTGTGTGTGTGTGTGTGCGCGCGCGTGCGCGCGCATGCGCGCGCGGCTCGCTTTGCTTGCCTGCCATGTATTTGAGCCAACACGTGTCAAACAGTATAGAAGCTGACTTGTGTCAGCCTTCTTTGTAGCCAACTACTTTGCACCGAAAAGAATCACCTCCCTCACATTCCTTCGCTGACTGAGAAAAACCAAGGACACTGATAAGACACCTGAACTCTCATTAAACTTAACAAGTTGGGAGGTGGGAAGATCAAGATTGAGAAAAAGGTTGTTTTGAAACTAACAAGGGATGAAGTCAGAGGGATGTTATCAACTTTGAATGCCTGGTGCCAAATCTGGTATTCAGAGCTTTGCAGCCGTTCCATGTAGTCGTATTTTAATAAATGAATTATTTTAGCATTCTGATGAATTGTCTGGAGAATTTCTTAAGTTAAGATACTGGCACTGGGACCATCACATTATATTTCAAATTTAGTCACTGCCCATCTCACTCAAAGAGCGACCATAGAGGATGGCCTTGACAGAGAGAGGGAAGATCATTACCAAGGCAGTGAACAGATAAATGTGACTAGACGAAGATAGAGATTTATGAGAATGCCTAAGGCAGGTGCCCCCCTAACTCACATGAAGATAAAAGAAGGAGGAGGGGAAGCACATTCAGACTTGCATGATTCTGTTACTATAGCCATTCTAATAAAAGTAGTTTTAGGCCTACATGGCATCTGCTTCTCAATCTGGTCTACTTGTAGGGGTGACAGTGGCTAACAAAAGCCAAAGAAATTATTAAAAACAGTTAAAAACACAGAGTAACACAAAAGGCCCAGACGAAAAACAGCCGTAGAAGTAACAGTAAACCAAAACAGGGGCTCCACAAACACATTAACCCCAGGCCCAGGCCCAGAGCCAGGCCTTAAGGCTTTCCGAAGGGCTTTCTTCAGGAAAGTGGGTGCCATCTGTATCTCTGGCAGAGGGTGGGGCCGCAACAGGAATCCACTGTCCCTCCATCGTCACTTTAGATATCATTTCTATTGCTTCTTCACCTTGAAGAATCAGGCAGTTGCTTGGGATTAGTGACTGGGAAAAGGCCTCACAGGAGCAATCTTGTCCAGCGCACTCTCACCACTGCTGAATTCCAGAAAGTGACTGTTAGTGCAGTAGATCTGCCTGCCAAATTGTGAGGAAATTTTCCAAATGCCTCTGGAAACTCTCCAGAATGGGGTGGTTTGTTCTAACCGATCCTGCACCCTCACAGAAATCCAGGGTGCCCATAATCCACAGTTTGACCAGAAAGGGATCTGACCACAGACAAGGACAAATGTCAGTGTCTTCTATATTCAAGTCACATCTCATCTGCTCAGAAATAAAGAAATTTAATGCACTGCCATTCCTTGTAACAGTGCAGTGCAGTCTTCATATCAAGTTCACATTGAATCTAAGCATGGCAATGCTTTCTTTTTAAAAATGTAACTGCTATGAGACTTTATTGATAGATAATATAAATATTTAATAATATAAACAAATAAATCAGCCACAGAAAAGACTGGCTGATCATTTTGCTTTTAGCATATGAACCTTTTTATACGAAGAAATAATCAGACTGATCTGATTTTTGAAAATCAGGCTGCTGTTAAAAGTCCCATTCAAAAGCATATCATAAAGCTTATGATAGACAATCTAGTGCCTTCTAGAAATCTTGAACTTCAATTCCCATCACCTCCAGTTATTATAATCAAAGTGAAAAATTGTGGGAAGTGTGTCCAAAATATCTGGAAGGCACCAGATTGCCTCTTCCTCACATAGATCTTTCTTTTCACTTTACAGAACATAAACTGAAAGAATGTGTACAAATTAATAGCTGCTTTTCTAATATCCCCATTAAATAATTACTGATTATAACTGGCTCCTAACAGTTCCATTTTTTTTACGACATTCAAAATTTGAGTTTTCTAGGCATGTACAAGGGGCATGGTGGCTCGGCGGGTAAGATGCCAGGCTTGTCGATTGGAAGATCGCAAGTTCGGAGGTTCGAGTCCCTAGCCCCGCGTGACGGAGTGAGCTCCCGCACTAGCCCCAGCTCTTGCCAACCTAGCAATTCGAAAGCATGCAAATGCAAGTAGATGAATAGGTACCACTTCGGTGGGTAGGTAACAGCGTTCAGCGTGCGTCATGCCGGCCACATGACCGTGGAAGCGTATTCAGACAATGCTGGCTCTTCGGCTAACAAATGGAGATGAGCACCGGCCCCTAGAGTCGGACATGACTGCACAAATGTGTGTGGGGAACCTTTACCTTCTTAGGCATGTACACTCACAAGACCTTAACAATGATAGGCAAATAGATAGGGTCTTTCAGATACCCTGGACCACCTTTCCCACAGTCTGTTGCCATTGGCCATGTTGATTGAGATTGGTTGGTCCAGATTAGTCTGAGGTGACCTGGGCTGATATCTCAATGATTAAATCAAGTTATGCTGTCAGTGCACACTTTTTTTTCTTTATAAAATTATGACGTTCTAGAACTGAGTTCACATCAAAAGATTTCTTACCTATTTATCAAGATGGTACAACAGCCTGATAAACTTTTCATATAAAATTGATAATATTAGCAAAAGCTCTACTTTAATTGATAGCCTAATCCTATATAAGTTAGTCATAAATAAATGCAATTGATTTCCATCAGATTTTTCCCTTAATATGTGTACATGTATTCTCATTTGAATATGTTTCTTTACACTTTCTGGATTTGTTAATGAAGATTACAGTGTGTTTATGAAACCTGTGATTGTGTTGTTCTTTTTAAAACTGTGCCTATTACAGTGTTGTAACTCAAGCACTTACATTTTGGAGGGAGGAAAATTCAGTCTAAGTTAATAGCTGCTTTTCTAATACCCCCACTAATACCCCCATTCTGGCTCACAATGATTTTATTTAGCATTCCTTTCCTTTTTTTATTTCTAACTCAGTATTCAAATTTTCCAATCTAATTATAACTTTCTCTAACTTCTGTTGTGTATTGTTCAGTGGCTGTGATCACATAAGGAGTTCTGAACTTTGCAGAACTGAAAAAAGGTTCTTACTCTCGAAGAGAATATTTGTAGCTCAGGGTTGAACTGTGGAGTCCTTGGTGCTCTCTGAGCCTTGTTGTTTTCTTGCAGACATTTCATTGCCAGGCTAGGCAACATCTTCAGTGCTAAATGAGAGTGGAACTTGCTCTCTGTTTATATACCCTGGCTTGTCCTGCCTGTGTTGGTGGGGGTGTTGTACTCTCCTTAGTAGTACCTTGATTGGGTTGTTGTGTGCTGCTTGGTTGATTGACTGAATAGTTTCTTGATTAGGGTCTATTGTGTTGTTTGATTGCTCCTCTGCTGCTAATCTTGCTGTTAATCTTTGCATATCTTATTGTTGATTGCTGGCCAAGAGGTGTTCTGGTCTTCTGGCTTTTCTATTGTCTCTTATGAATGGTATGTAAATGTTGTTTACCTCTATGTGTCTGTTGATGGCTGCTTTGTCTGAGTGCCAAGCTTCCAGGAATTCTCTAGCATTTTTGGATTTGGCTTGGTTTAATATGCTCACAGTTTCCGAGTTGAAAGTATGGTTAAGTCTGTCCATGTGTTGTGAGATGATGAAAACTCCTTAATCTCACAACACATGGACAGACTTAACCATACTTTCAACTCAGAAACTGTGAGCATATTAAACCAAGCCAAATCCAAAAATGCTAGAGAATTCCTGGAAGCTTGGCACTCAGACAAAGCAGCCATCAACAGACACATAGAGGTAAACAACATTTACATACCATTCATAAGAGACAAAAAAAAAAAAACTCCAAGCAGCTAATGACAATTTTGCAGAGTAGAAGCGTCGAAAAAAGACTTGCACATACAGCTTAATTAACGTTCAGAAATAAAACAGTCTTCACACATTAGTTAGTTGAAGAAAAATAAAGATAGCTTACATTTTTATTCAGTAGATCTTGGTTACAAGCTGTTTCATGGTAGAAAGGGTTAATAATCTCCGGTCTGCGTGCAAGCAAGATATTTCGGACAAGACCCACATAGCCATGTGGCCCTCCTGTGTGCACATGTGCTTAGGACAGGGGTGGGTAATGTCCGGCCCACGGGCCATATAAGGCCCTCGAAATCATTTGGTCTGGCCCTGCCAAGGCAACCGCAGAGCTCCTGCCCGCAAACCCCACCCCCTTCTGCGTGATTGACTCCCGCCCGCAAACCCTGCCCCCCGGTGCTTGTGATTGTCTCCCGCCCACAAACCCCGCCCCCTTCCGCACAATTGGCTCCTGCCTGCAAACCCCACCCCCAGTCCACAAATGATGTTATAAATATCCAAATGGCCCTTGGCAGAAAAAAGGTTCCCCACCCCTGGCTTAGGAAGAAGGGAAGATGGAGAATGGCCACAAAAGACCCAAGAAGGAGCAAGAAACAGGAAGTCAGGTGACCCAGGCACCTCCCACAAACACAGTAGAGATACGCTTCAGTAGAAAAGTCCTCCCCTATGTTTGTGACACAATGCTGAGTTGACTTCCGATAATCCTAACACCCCTTCTTCAAGGAGCCAGTGACCCTCCCCAGCTTCTAGAACTGCTTTCCATTCACCGTACTGGCTAGAGCAGTTTGGAATTGAAAATAAGGTCCACAACATATGGCAGGTGACAAATTCTCCATTCTTGGG
The DNA here is from genome assembly GCA_023362775.1 of Charina bottae. Lineage (NCBI taxonomy): Eukaryota > Metazoa > Chordata > Lepidosauria > Squamata > Charinaidae > Charina > Charina bottae. Next base: position 92,788,512 of record JALMGJ010000003.1, on the reverse strand, counting down.
TTACATCTCTTTGGTTTTCCCTTTTCATTCCAGCAGGGAGCACAAAACAACAAACCACACATTTTTTCTGCCCTTTCAACATGCTTTGTAATAAATAGTTGTACACATCAGCAACAGCAATAATGATGATTTCCCAAATTAATTTAGGAAAACATGACACCACTGCCAAAAGTTCAAAGGATGTATTGCTATTGTGTAAAAACAAAAACAGGCCAAGTAAATGAAAGCAGTGAGTAGGAAAACAATTGCCATACATGCCCTCTAGCACTTTCTGTAAGTGTGATAACATGAATTTTATGCCAGTCAGATCCATTATGGAAGAACTCAGTGATATTTTTCCATCAGTGCAAAACTGTAATATTAATTAACTGTTGCATCCATCACAATTAAAATCACATTAGCACTTTATGAACATCCTATTATACTATGGAATCTTCCATAGAAACCTCATATCATGGATACAATGGAGGAAAAGAAAATAACTTCTCACTTTCATTACATAATTGAAATTTAGTCCAGAATGTCTCATTCTCCTTCCCTAACCCCATCTTCATTTTGGAGATAAACATGATTGTTCCCAGTTCCAAAATGGATGCTGTCCCATCACCAACAATAAGCAGAAGGATTTGCTCAGTTTCAGCCAGGAATTACCACTGCCAATTCAGATATGGAATCTGTTTCACAAACTGATGCCAGGTTCCAAACTTGGAGTCTTTTATATTTTGCCATAACCCAGAAACATCTTGAGGCTGTCTGAAGAAACAGATATTCTAAGCATGGAAAGAATAATCTTGCTTCACCGTATCCCAATTTCTATAACAGGCATTAGATTTATACAGCACATACAAAGTAGGCTGACTCTATTTGCATTATCCAAAAAGAGACCAAAAGAGAACTCAGATTGATACAACGTTTGCACATGTTTATTTATACACATGCATTGAAATTTGGTTTATATCTCTCTTATATACCTATATAGTGTGATGTTGAAATCCTAAATGGCTGGCATTGTCAAAGCCTCTGGCTTGCCTTCTCTGTTTATCTTTCAATTGGACTTGGACTATATGGCTCTTCAATTTGCTCCTGTAGATATTACTGAATTACTACTTCCAGCAGTTCCAGCCAAGCACAGCCAAAGGTGAGGGATGCCAGGAGTTGTAGTTTACTACCATCTATAGAGTCTATGTTATCCATAACTGAATTAGAGGATGCTTTCAAATAATGGTTTGTCTTATGTAAAGTAATACATGTGCCCTTTCTACTTGTAGAACACATATTCCAGCACATAATCTATTGAAGATCTCCAGAGGCCCCTAGCCTCTTCCTCATCCTTTGTGTTGTTACTGCCCATAGCAACTGTATGAACAGCAAGAGTAAAGAGAAACACCATCTACTTTGCTTTCCCATTGTAATGAAAATTGAACATAGAAGGAGAAGTCAATAAATGGGCAATGATTGTAGGAGCCAGGAGATGGCCAGAAGATATTACCTGCAAAAATATACCGAGAAGGAAGGACTTTCAGGATACCAAGGAAATCACCAGAGTTGTCTTTTCTCTTTCAGGAAATTAAATGCTATGCCAAGATATACCTATGTTCAGTTAGACCATGGGTACCCAATGTTTGGGGCTGATAAACACATCTAGAATTTTGAGAACATGCTGTCAGCACCTCTCCAACATGGCTACTAGAGGGCTTTCTGATCCATAAAATAACCCCCATGAGGGACATAACCAATTACAAAGACTAAGATACCAGAATACAACTGCCTATCCTCTCTCCACCCTACTACCTCTGTTTGTTTTTGCCCTTTTTCTGGGCATTTGAGTATCTTGGGTTGTAGTCACCCATCTGGAGGCTGGCATTTTGCCTTGTAGCATGCCAGCTTCCTTTAAAAATAATTTTAAAAAGCTTTTAATCTAGAAAGTCAGATGGAGCAGCAGGTTTGGTGGCTATCAAGAGAGATGCTTGAAGGTACATTTGTAGCCCTATCACTACATTGGGGAGCCTAGAATTGGATTTTAAGAATTTTCAAGTTGTGGCCAAAATGGAATATCCCAGCTGGAGCAGCAACCCATGGTGAAATTGATGACATACCATTAATGCTTTCATCTTACAGTTTTGAAAAACAAAAAATATATAAACTATAATTAAACTGTATTAACAGAGAAAAAAAATTAAAAATGCAAGAGGAATATAATTAGGCATGAAAGCTGCAGCTACCTGATTCTAGGCATGTCATTGCAATGTTAGTGAGAGAAAGAACTTACCTTCAGCTTTGTTTGAATAACACCTGCATTTCTTACATACATAGTCTCAGTAACTGCATTAAGTTGAGTCAAACCATTGGTTTGTTACCGACTGACAGTAGTTCCCACTGTCCTTTTAGAAAGAGTTCATTTCAACATCTGCTTTTTGATCTTTTGAGGCAGCATGAACTGAAGTCAGAACTAGGGATATTGGAGCATTTGATTTTTGAAAATTCTGACAGGTAATTTATGCATGAATTGAAACTGAGAGTATCCAGCATCTATTGGTCTACCTGGAAAATGTCTTCTTGGAGGACATTTTAAGTAAGAAAACAATGACCAAATTGTATTTTGAGGTGTACAGTACATGTTTTTAAAAAATATTTCAAAAGCATTATTTAAATGTGCATTTTCACATTGGTTATAAAAATAGATTAGAGTGGGAGAAAGAAATAGTGTAGCCCAGGCTTATGGATGAACAAATTCATAAATGACAAGGACTAGATATGTTCCTCCTAAGCTTCCCTTCACACACAAAAGCATCTGCTCTATAGCTTTTTCCTATTCTCCCTTCATAGCCTCTTAAATACTGCCAAATATTTCAAAAACATCATGGCAAAGAGGACCAGGATGATCAGCCAACTGGGACAGATTAGATATCTGCAGCCTATCCACTGAAAGTACTGGATAAACTTTGGTAGTGACATTAGGTCTATTAACTCTGGTTGAGTATTAATAGCTGGCAGCTGCACAACAGAATGAAGGCACCAGCGCCTTGCATTGAAAGAAGTAATTCATTTACTCCGCAGTTTGTATTAGTTCCAGTCAAGAAACTTGAGGTGAGCTGCAAAGAGATTTCTGCTGACTATAAAAACAGGCATATGTTTTTCAATCCAATTAGTTCTCTGGGGAGCAAACTCAATTTCCCCATGGAATCCAAACAGAGAGCTTTCAACAATTTGCCTTATATAATTTAATAGAGAAGGGGAAGGGACGGGTGGGGCACAAAAATTCAGCTGAAAGAAAGGAAATTGCACTGGTATGCTCAGATTCTTTTATTTTTTTGAATGTACCCAAGCAAAGTAGTAAGATAGAAAAACCTGCAGTAGAATTGCATTCCTCAATCAATCACATAGGCTGCATTCTGAGAACCTAAGATGCTACAAGCTCGATACATGTGTTAATGCATTGGGATTTGTAGGACTAATTCCTCTTGGAATTATAAGAGAATCTCCCACTGAATTCCTAATCAAACTGCCTAGGTCATTTGGCTGAACTTGAAAAACTAAACAGGTTAGAATTTGGATGTGAGGCCCCAACGAAATATCAGGGCTATAAATTAGATTGGGAAATAAAAGAAAAACAATCCCAGAAGAAGACAATGTCAAACCATTTCTGTGATATTACCAAGAAAACTACATAGATGTATTCATAGAATTATCTGGAGTTTTCAGCTGGAAAGACACTTTTCATATATCTCTAGCCCATAGAGACAAAGAAATTGCTGGATCTACAGGGTCAAGCCCAACATCTAACTCTGTAGGCCATGCCTTCAGAACTACAAATCTCAGATTTCCTTGGGGAAAAGGAAAAGGCTGGTAAAACAGTTTAACTCTGTATGGTAGATAACAACCAGATTTGCAAGATGAAATGGGCAACATTTGTTGGGCTATAGTGCTATGATATAGTCACATCTGAAGCTTGAGAACCAGTTTGCCAAATGGCTTCAGGGCTAGTTGGATTGCAGAGCAGACCAGCTAAGAAGGAACATTTGTTTGCTTTAACTGGATTCATACTCTGCCTTTCAGCCAACAAATGATGCTCAAAGCAGCTTTGGAATGAATACTGATTGCACTTGCTGTCACACTCTAAATATCTTCCCCTTTCACAGTCTGTACCTTTGTCAGTAGATAATATTTATTTTTTTCAATGAAGGCACCAAAATCCAATATTCCTGTTCTTTTCCTATTAGAAGAGTTCTACTTTCTCCAAACTCCACAAGTGGAGAATTTATGAATAAAAAACTGCTTCCACTCAGAAGAGGAACAAATTCAGCTCAGACAAGGATTTTTCAACTCACTAAAGTGCACACACAGTGGGTGAATCCTATGGAGAGCCACCATAAATGCAAAAAACTACCTGCTAATTTTTATTATGAGAGAGCCACAAAGAGAAGAGGGGTGGGTCATACCTGTTCCCAAATTTAACACTGGAGGTAACTGGCTTCACTCTATTTATCTCTGGGCTTAATTGTCAACTTCATGTGAAGTTTCATTTTTAAGTAACCAGGCCCAGTCTATTAGGCAGGTAAACATTTTATTCATTCACTAAATCTCTTTAGAGTATTTGGTTTCCATGCTCCCTGCCACCCACTAACTCTAGAATCATAGGCAGGGGGCTGACATGAGGAGAAGGCTGACATTTCTGGTTGAGCAATTTGCTGTGGAATTTTCAAGGGAGTCAGTTTGGCCCACACAGTACTGTGACATTAATTGTTGTTAAATATTCTTATCTGTTACATACAGTTCTGTTTCAATAAAGGTCAGTGGCTGTGTCCATGACAAGTCTTGTTGTCGCTGTGCAGTAGAACTAATCAGTCACTCCATGGTTTGTTTGGAGTCCTTCTTTTCCCCCTCATTAATTTCAGCTCAGCAGCTAGATCTTAAAAATGCAAAACATCTCAGCTGCTCAGATGGGTATTAGAATATGAAATTATTAGCTCAGCCAGCATTGGAAAGATGGTTAATATCGCCTGTGTGACTTGAGCTATAACACCTCATTAAGGGGCCATGTGGCTGCCCATGGAAAAAAATTATATATTTCTTTAATTAAAATGTTGGTGCTGTTAGTGGGGATGAAGGCTAAGATCTGTCAGGGGAGTTTGCACAAGGTAGCTTCTTCTCTCATGACTACTGGTAATGGGGAAACATTAAGCTTGATTAATTTCACTTGTCATAGAACTTCTGTTTTTTTTTTTTTGTTAAATCAAATAATAATGTGAAATACTCTTAAAGAACAACAGCAAAGAAGGTGCCATAGCCACTGCATAGCAGCAATGCAAACCATGTACAGTGCCTTCTTGGCAATAATAATAAACTAATGGGTCCAGAGATACAGCTTATTCTTTCCTAATGTAGTAAGTTTGTGAAAACAATTAGCCGCCAGTGCAGATTTTATAATAGTGGTGTGATGTGAGAGCATACTAGATGCTCCTCAAAAATAACTCTTCTCAAGAACAACTCCTCAGCTATGAACCTTAGTTTTTTAGGAGAAACAATCACTTCTATAATTATTTAAACTCTAATCTCCTTGTGTATTGTCAAAGGCTTTCACGGCCGGAGTTCGATGGCTGTTGTGGGTCTTCCGGGCTGTGTGGCCGTGTTCTGGAAGTTGTGGTTCCTAACGTTTTGCCAGCATCTGTGGCCAGCATCTTCAGAGGGCAGGAGCACAGACAGAAGCGAAATCTCTGTGCCCAGGTAGAGTGGCAATGTTTTGTTTGTTTTCTATTTACAGAGCTAAGTTATAGGAGATTAGGTGGGGTTTTTTTGTTGTGTTGAAATGTTAACGAGTGGCTAATGAGCGTGATTAGCATGTTCATTGTGAGAAGTATTCCCATGTCCTGGTGGTTGGACTGAGTTCATTGGTAGGTCAACAAACTCAGTCCAACCACCAGGACATGGGAATACTTCTCACAATGAACATGCTAATCACGCTTATTAGCCACTCGTTAACATTTCAACACAACAAAAAAACCCCACCTAATCTCCTATAACTTAGCTCTGTAAATAGAAAACAAACAAAACATTGCCACTCTACCTGGGCACAGAGATTTCGCTTCTGTCTGTGCTCCTGCCCTCTGAAGATGCTGGCCACAGATGCTGGCGAAACGTTAGGAACCACAACTTCCAGAACACGGCCACACAGCCCGGAAGACCCACAACAGCCATCTAATCGCCTTGTCAGCTACCTGCTGACTTTTGTTTTGTCTGGATTTAATTTAATTATGTTCACCCTCATCCAGCCCATTATTGAATCCAGGCAATAATCCAGTTCATGGATATTGATAACTTTATTACTTGGAATTAAGTAGCAAAGGGCAACTGAGCATCCTCATGGCATCTCATTCCAAAATTCCAGAGAACAATTCCTAGCAGTAGAGAGTAGTATAAAATCCTTTGAGACATTATAGGCCAAACATGGGACCGCCCAGCTTACAAATCTAATTCAGTTTTTGAGGGTCCCAATTCAGCCAGCTGTGTTCTCTCTCTCATTCATGTCCTCTTCCCATGCCCCCTATCTTTGTCACCTTCGTTTGTGTGCTATACCGAGAGAAAGAGAATCATCTTATCAGCATGCAACATTGAAAGTCAATTGTCCATGGAAGGAATTATGGATCTTCTCCAATATGGATAGTTCTGTTTCTTTCATACTGTGGGGGGAAAACAAGAGAGCCTACAAACTTCCCATTTAGATTTGGTTCTGGCCATGCTGCATGGCCTCACCTGCATTTTGGAGTGCGGGATCCAATATCAAAGTTGCATAGACCTGGGCTAGGGAGTCTGCCTTTGTTTTCATTTAGTCTTCCTTCATTAGATTGAAACCTGGTGCACTTTCTTTTCCTGAAGTGGTCAGATTGGAATCTTCCTATAGTCATATGTACAAGAACAGAATCACTACTTCCAGAAGGAATACTCAAACATTTAGGAGTTAAGCAATATTTTTTCGAGTTGGTACAAGGCTACATAGTAATATTTAGCAAATAAATATGTTTTTAGTTTATTAAGCATGCAATTATTATTTTATATTATTATTTTATTTGATTGTGTAATATTGATGCCCCTATAGTGTCTAAGCTGTGTCCTATAAATATTTGCTGTGGTAAAATGACCCAGAATTCAAGGGTTCAGTGTACTTTGCTATTTTAAAACCAAGGACCTGCATTATATTCTCGTATTAAGCTGGTGTGTGTTGGTGTAAGATTGTATGACTGCATCCTCCCCTGGGATTGCTTCACAAAGGTCACATCTCAGGCATGCTCATTGTTTTGCCTCCAGCAGCTCAGTAACACATTTATATTTATGTATCTGAAAGCAGATACATGTTGTTTATTTCAAAGAGACACACATTTATCCGATATTGATAGATCTTTTTAAAAAATGCATGGCACTAATTGACTACACAACAGGCAGAAGTTTGAAAATAGCTCTGATCCAGCTCAAGAAGCGCCATGCATCTGTGGCGGCAATTTGAGAACTGCAAACCAAAAGGCTGTTTGAGCACATTGAACAAGTTATATAGCTCTTTAAAATTTGGGTATATCATCTATAAATAGGAAGTACCATGCTGGATTAAGCAAAAGGTCCATCCAGCTCAGCATTCAGTTTATTAGAGAACTGTGTACATTTCTATG